>SKCR01009094.1:0-122190 GCA_019454045.1 Zanthoxylum bungeanum
TGTCACTTTGAGTGATGTGACTTGACAACTTGTGATTGATGTGATTGAGTGATGTGTGTGGTTGGCATTTGTGGGCATTAATTGCTTTGACTTTTGGAACCAAAATTGTGTATTTGATTTTAGAAATCAATTATCAATTTTAATTAACACATTTATCTCTCTCTCTCTCCATTTTTCTCTCTTCATCTCTCACGCCCACTAGGGCTGAATTTTCTTCTGTTCTTGGCAGTGAACTGCCGTGAAAATGGAGGAAGAAAAGAGAAGCAAAAGTCGCGATTTTGTGATAAAATCGGGAGTGCTAGCACACTAAGAAGTCATGCGAAGGTGATAGAGAAGTCCACCCATGAGCCGTGAGTGAATCGTTTGACGAAGCTTGGAGCTTGTTCAAGGACCTCCAATGGCCGAATTTGAGGACTGCACAAACAGCCACTGCCGAGCAGTCCAAGAGGCAGAAAGTTGAGTTTTGTTCCCTACCGCGTTGCTCAACCGATCGATGTGAGTATTCCGCAACTCCCTCGTATGTATTCACATGTGTTTCATGCTTGTTTATTGATCCTTGGGACCTTAGCAAACTCCAACAATGGTATCAGAGCAAGGAAAAGCATGAAATATGACTTAGGGTTAAAATTTGGGTAAAAATGTGTTTGAGCATGATTTATGAAATTGGATGAATGAATATGTTTAAATATGTTTTAATTGAGGATTGATTGGATCAATTTGTTGAAATTGTGTTTGGAAAAAATTTCCCCAATTTTCTTGGTGTTGGCTGAGAGTTTGATGCCCTATTTGATCCTAGTGATTTTTGATTTTTGATCATTGAATGACTTGAATCAATTGGAAATGTGGATTTAATGTTAATTTGGATTTAATTGGATTGAATTAGGAATTGATATGAAAATCCCTATATTGCCGAGAGTTGATGTAGCATGTATTGGGTTTGATTTTAATTAAGTTGTAACATCACGCCTAAGCCAAGATGCTACCGGCAGGAGACATGCTAATCCTGACTCCATAAGCCTCTGAATCTGATGAAATTTCGGCATGACCTTTGCTAAAAGTCATGCAACCTGGATCAAAGTCCAGCATCTCAATACAACCTATAGGGCCCAACACATATCACATCACTAAAATAAATAACTCAAGACACAATATAACTGGGCTCCATGCCCAAAAATGCGTATAAATAAAAACTTTTACAAACTTTAAACTTATACAACTAAACTTATAAACAACTTGACTCTTATACTCCCAAGACCTGGTGACTGGCTGACTGCAACGCTGCTATCCGGTTTCTCAAGCTTTGGTGTCTGTGGTCGACCGATCAGGTCACCAACCTGCAAAACTCAAAACACTGTGTGTTGTGAGTCATAAGACTCAGTAAGTAACTATGCTCATTCCTTGAGCACTCATCACAAGCAAGGTCTGAATTCCATTTTATATCATCCGAACTTTGTGGATTATGCACTTATCACAGTCTGATTTATTTTTCTGATTCCTTATCCATTTATAAACTCATTACTAGTTACTAGTCTCTCTAACTATTCATACGTGAATTTTAAGCTATGTTTCTTATTTACGATCAACATCCATGTTATACTTATTAAGTTCCCATATCTCTAATCATCAAAATAAATTCCATTACGCTTCTGCTGCACTATTCTGTTATCTTATTACTTACCTACGTACTTTTTACTATTCTCGATTGGTTACTGATCATACTTATCTTTCTTTTATTTCTTTGAAATATCATCAAATCGGATAATAAAATAATCTTTCTATTATACCTTTATCATATAATCTTCATTCATGAATACATATATAAATGTAATTCATATTACCATCAGTAATATTTACCAAAGGTTTCATCTGTATAAACATATAACTTATACAAACATCAATCAATGGTGTACTAATGCTATCATGCATCATGTCACTTATATGCAATTCATGTGGATTCTAGAATATATATAGTCAATATGCATAATTTATGAATTATACTTACTTTATCATGACATGATTTAATAAAATACCTTATGAAAACCTTTTCTGAAGAAAACTGTTTTCTAAAAACTATTTCTGAAACTCTTTATAAAGTCTGTCTTTCTGAAATGCTGTTTTCTAAAAACTGTTCATCTGGAAACCGTTTCTGAAAACTGAAGTCTCTATCTGAAATCTGTATTTCTGAAAACTGATTACTGAAATTTACTTTTGAAAATTACATACTGAAAATCTGAAAACTCCATAATGAAAATCTGAAAACTGTTACTGAAAGTCTGAAATCTGAAAACTGCTCTACGTCCAGGACCATAACTCAACTGGACGTCTCTCTGCACCCAGGACCATAACTCAACTGGGTTGTACTCGATACCCAGGACCATAACTCAACTGGACATCTCTGAAAATCAGGATTTCAGGACCCTGTAGCCCCTAGTCCTGCTCGAGGATCTGAGAGCGTCCCTCAGTCCTCCAACATGTGCACATGCGTCTATATCCGTCAATTCCAAATTATCCGTCAATTCCAACTGAATCTGAAGTTACATACTGGAGTAAGGTTTTACCTCATGCCCCGAAAAGAAAAAGAAATAAAACCATAATCCATATCTCAAACTGTTAAAACATTTCTGAATACATTTTCTTTCAAAAGCATTTGAAACTTTTCTTAAAAATATTTAAATTTCAAAATCATTCTTACTTCCTTATCAATTTCTAAAAATCATAAAATACATATATGCGTACTAATAAATTAATGACATATAAATGTTGCTCTTTTCATGCTTTCATCTTTACTCACCTTAAGGAATATATATATATATGCACTTGTTATTTCCTATATTTAAAAAAAGGTAAAATCAACTTTTCATAATTTATCAAGAATTATATTTACATTTCATACTCTAGTATATTCCTCATACATATTTTCATCCAAGCTTCCTAATAATTATAGGTCATATATCAATCTTTATACATCATTAACCTTTACTTATAATTACTTGTGTGTTAACTCATCATCACAGGCTTCAAAAGGTTAAAAACATGTATCCATACTTGGTCAAACACAGTATGAATGTACATACATGCTACTAAATTACATCAATCCACACTGTATAAATAAACATAATCATGCTCAAGTTTAACATGCATTAACACTTCTAAAGCTTGCATCTATAAATGCTACTCACTAATTTCATGTTTATATATATCGATATTATTATTATTATTATTATTTTCAAATTATTTCATATTGCAGTGGGCTAGTCAGGCAAGAGATTCTAAGGGCTGTTTTAGGACTTATTTAAGGGGTTCACTAAGATCATCTAGAACTGGCTAGGAGCAGATATGGAGTTGTTTCCAGTAGCTATATACTTATAATTTTCACCTTAGTGTTATTTTCGATTTCCCAAGTCGAAGTCATAATATCTAAGCACACATTGACCCTCATTAGTCACTAAGTATTATAACGTTCCCTTAAAACGTTTCTTTTCAATAATGGTTACACTCTTGACAATAATTCATACCAATTCTATTATAAAGTTTTTATATAGACTTCAAACTATTAGATTATATCTACTTTCTAAGCATCAACACTACCCATCAATATCTTTTCTTAAATTCTGATTGAGTATTCTCAACACTCCCTATCATTTTTAAACAAATATTAAGGTCTAATACAAAGAGCATAGCAACTCCCATTATCACAAACTGTCATAGCCCAAGCATCCTCCTTCCTAACTAACCAGTTTTCGAAGCTTCAATTCTCTATACGTTTCGTTTTCATTACTATTATTATTTTATTTATTTATATATATTTTTTTTAAATTGGAACCATCCATTACTGTCACATGACATTCCTCTATAACCAAAATCCTTTAACTAAATTACCATTAAACAGCCCACCCCCCACGCCATAGTCCATAACCAACAAGAAAAGGTCATATTTAAATTAAATTCCCTTTCTTGCTAAGACTTACAACCATTCACTCACCCAAAATACCTTTCTCAATTTGCTTACCCATAATACATTTCTCCCAGTAAATCGAAAATCAACAAAATCAGTTATACTAATCAAATAAATCTATCAAAAGGAACAATTTAAATAGAAATTATAGCATAAGTTGCTTACCGTTATATCCACGAACGAATTTAAATCATCAAATTACAAAACCCCTAATTTTCTTCCCCCTCTCAATCCTTCTTCTGTTTTCATCTTACTGCAGGAACTCCAGCCTCTTCAACAAATCCCTAATCTGGGAAATCCTCTAAGAGTCTTAAAATTAATTGATCAATAGCTAAATGAGTGTCTCCACATGCCTTCTGCGTGGCTTGGGCACATTTAATTTCTTTAATAGTGTGGTACTGGCAGGGATTTCATCAGGGGGTGGAGCTTAAGATGAGAGTTTCTTCAAAGCTTGATTGAACACTCGTTCTGCTGTCTGTGCAGCATTTACACCACCAGCACTTTTAATTGCTCATTGCCCCTTTTTCTTTTTCTCTTTTCCCGGTCTTTTTCTTCTTCATTTCGTCCCAACTCCTTTTCTTTCGGCCTAATTGGCGCTCTTCTTTTCGGCCTCTCCCCCTGTATTAGCTGGGTGTATTTTATTTATTTATTTATATTATTTTCTCTTTTTTTTTTTTTTCTTTTTTTTCCACTTATACACGTGTTTATCATATATATACAATACATTTTATGTAAGAAAATCTATAGAGAAATATGGATACATAATATATATATGTATTCTAGAAATTTCCAAGATCTTTTATTACTTTTCTTAATTCCAATTTTACCCATTTTACTGAAAAATAGATCTCGCGTTCGGACGCGGTCCTACGCACGAAATAAAGTTAACGCAATACGCTAAAATAACCCGGGATGTTACATTCACCCCTCCTTATATAGGATTCGTCCTCGAATCCTGACCTGGGCATACTGAAATCAATTATCAATTTTAATTAACACATTTATCTCTCTCTCTGTCTCCATTTTTCTCTCTTCATCTCTCACGCCCACTAGGGCTGAATTTTCTTCTGTTCTTGGCAGTGAACTGCCGTGAAAATGGAGGAAGAAAAGGGAAGCAAAAGTCGCGATTTTGTGGCAAAATCGGGAGTGCTAGCATACTACGAAGTCATGCAAAGGTGATAGGGAAGTCCACCCATTAGCCGGGAATCGTTTGACGAAGCTTGGAGCTTGTTCAAGGACCTCCAATGGCCAAATTTGAGGACTGCACAAACAGCCACTGCCGAGCAGTCCAAGAGTCAGAAAGTTGAGTTTTGTTACCGACCGCGTCGCTCAACTAATCTATGTGAGTATTCTGCAACTCCCTCGTATGTATTCACATGTGTTTCATGCCTGTTTATTGATCATTGGGACCTTAGCAAACTCCAACACCACTCCGCGTCACGACACATTAATATTAGCACCGAAAAGAATCCATGCCGACATGCTTGAAAGTGATGATTGAAGATGATGACATGGCTTTTAGCATGTGGAGTGATTTCACTTCTTTTACATTTTGGAGGCAAGTGTTTGACTTCTTTGGAAAGTAGGCCAGATCCAAAGTTTACATAGCCATTCTTGGATCATCTTTCACGTGGTTTTGCTCCCCTTGGGTTGTCAATTTTCTTTGGTGAAACTGATTGAGTGGATGTAGAGGCACGACATGTTTCGTCTTTTATTGCTTGTCCTTTTACATCTTTCTTTTCTCATTATAATTTGTAACATGGAAATTCACGTGGCCTTTGGAACTTTGTACATGGCTCATCTCATGCAATTGGAAGAGTGCCTCATGTGATTTGTCATTTGTACTTGGATGGACTTCACATTTGGAAGCTTGTGTGACTTTTGGAGAAGTGAAGCACACATGCGCAACTCAGATTTGTTTTCCTATAAATTTGATTCCTTTGAAATTTTCGTGCCTTCCTTAGGGCCTTTATAGGCTTTAAAAGGATTGCATCTATTTTGTAAATATTTTTATTATTTAAATTATTTAGTTTTATTTTTAATTTCATTATTTTTACTTTCAGTACTTTACTTTCAGCACTTTTACTTTCAGCACTTTACTTTCAGTACTTTACTTTCAGCACTTTTAATTTAAGTACTTTACTTTCAGTAATTTTAATTTCAGTAATTTACTTTCAGTAATTTTAATTTTGCATTTTTACTTTCAGTAATTATTTTTATTTATTTTCTTTATTTCATTTATGTTCAGTAGTTAATTTACTGCTGGGGAAGGGTGAAGCTTTTTTACTTTTATAATTTATATTAATCTCCCTTAATTATAATATATAAACTAGTTAAAATCTGACTTAATAAGAATACCGCTATATTGTCCGATTGGTAATTATTTATAAAATGGTTTTAACTTGACTAAATTGGATACCGCCATATTGGTCGGTTGGTAATTGATTATAAATTTGACTTAATCAGGATACCGCATATATGGCTGGTTGGTAATTATCACACAGATTTATATATTATAATAATGGAGATTTCTAAATTAGGAATAGTAAATGTAGATTAATATATTATAATAATGGAGATTTCTAAATTAGGAATAGTAAATGTAGATTAATCTCACTTAATTTATAATATGGAAATTGTAATTTATATGGATTAAAAGTTGATACCGCCTTAATGGCTGGTTTTAATTATGTAACATAATGTGACTCCGCTTATAGGACGGTCGTTAGGTGACAGATGATTACCGCCTATATGGCTAGTTTATGGATAAATAATAACACCGCCTTTATGGCTGGTTCAACTTAATTTGGTAATATTAGCAATTTCCATATTATAATAATTTGAGATTTCTAAGGTGGATCCCCTAACCCCCAATATTTTATTTTTTTTTAGGGAAGTGATGATGAAACACAATATTAATAAGTTTAATAATTGATTTAATTATATTAGGGGTAATTCTTTAGTTTGTTTATGAGTCTAAGCTTAATGCTTCTTGTTGCCTGATCACCAATAAGATTGATATGATAAACTTAAAATGAACTTGGAAAATGGATTTTAGGTTTCAGCCTTAGATTCAATAGCTCACGATCTTCCTTGAGGATAGATAACCCTTTAATAGATTTCCTTACAAGATAGACATATACCTGTCGGGCGTGTGTAGCCATAATTGGAACTTGAACTTAATGAATTCAGATAATTTGGTTAACATAGACATATGATTAATTGAGTTAAACTGGGTATTTGTGTCTGACCATCGACAGAGGCTTTTTTGCATAACTTCGTGTTTCAGGTTAGCAAACTGATTTATTACACATATATAAGAGATTCAATTCCTCATTAGAATAATATTGTATGGAGTCACAACCCTAGATATTTGTGTCAGTTGTTTATTTTACTTAGTATTTTCTTTTGTTTATTTTATTTATTTGTTTAGTTAGCAAATTCACATTCAACCAACCAACCAAACAAACAATCAATCTCTTTTCCCTATAATTAGATACTTATAAATAAATAGTATCAATAATTAATAACAATAGTAAGAATTAAGTCCTCGTGGGATCGATATTATTATACTACTTGAACGATACGTGCGCTTGCGTTATACGCGTGTGATTTCGCACTGGTCGCCTATCTATGGCCAAAAGGTTGATGTTCGAAGTCACCAACAACATGGCCGAATAATATGTCTTTGGAATGAAAGCACTAATAGCCCTAGGAGGTAGGGTCGTAGAAGTTCATGGAGACTCGATGTTGGTAGTTGATGCGAGGGGAATAGGAATTGAAGGAAGACCGGTTGAGACCCTACCTACTCCATCACAGGAAGTTGACACAGGTTATCCCTGACTGTAGGTTCCAGCACTTGCCACGAGAAGAGAACCAAATGGCGGATGCATTAGCCACCCTAGCTGCCACTTGGGAAAACCCGAAAAAACTGGTAATGAGACCTCTTGTTCTGACAATAGCTAGCAGACCCAATTATGAGATAAAGAGAATCTTGAAAGTAGAAGTCGACGATGGAAAGTTGTGGTACTACGACACTCTGCAATATCTCAAACGTGGAGAATTCCGGAAGAAGCTGGCAAGAAAGACAGAGTAGCAATTCAGAAATTGGCTTCCCAGTATGTGAGTTTGAGGGGAGAGTTGTATAATAGACAAGCCAATTGGATCCAGCTGAAATGTTTAAGAAAAGAAGAGACTCAGAAGGTGATGGAAGAGGTACATGCTGGAGTATGTGGACCGCACATGAACGAATTGAATTTGTTTCGCAAGATAGTGAGACAGGGATTTTACTGGTCAACCATAGAAGCTGACTACGCAAAGCTGGTGAAACACTGTCACGATTGCCAGGCACACGGCAACTTGAACCATCCTCCGACTACAGAATTGCACGAACTGTCACCATGACCTTTCTCAGCATGGGGTATTATCATGATTGGAGAAATTAGGCCGTATGCATCAAATGGACACCGCTTCATAGTAGTGGCGGTAGATTATTTTTCGAAATGGCTGGAAGCCAAGTCATTCCGTAATGTTACTGTGAAGCAGATGGCCAAGTTCATAGCCCGTAATATAGTATGTTGATACGGAATGCCACATCACATGGTGACGGACAATGGAGTCCAATTTCAGGGAGAAACGAAAGCGATGTTGCAGAAGTATGGGATATGGCATCACAAATCATCACCTTACAGGCCGCAGGCTAATGGGGCGGTGGAGGCCGTCAAAAAATCATAAAGAAAATACTTGCTAAGATGACAAAAAGTTATAAAGATTGGGCTGACAAACTGTCGTATGCCTTGTAGGGGTATAGAATTTTGGTGAGAATGGCAATGGGAACCACACCATATGCTTTGGTTTATGGGATGGAGGCAGTGTTACCAGTGGAAAGAGAGATGCAGTCAATGCGGGTACTAGCAGAGGCAGGATTGCCTGAGCAGGAATGGGCCTCACAAAGGTTCGAATATCTAGCATTACTGGATGAGAAAAGGATGAAGGCCTTGTACCACATGCAGCTATACTAGAAAATGTTGGCCTGGGCGTTCAACAAGAAGGTGCGTCTCACCAAGATCCGAGAAGGTGATCTAGTGCTCAAATCGAAGCCACCGATAATGGACCCAATGGGAAAGTTTAGGCCCAATTGGGAAGGGCCCTACCTAGTAAAAAAGGTGATGGGGAATGGGGGTAGTGAGACTGTCAGATTTGGAAGGGAATGAGTTCACCGAGCCCATCAACGTGGATAAACTGAAAAAATACTTTGTATAAAAAGAGAGAGAGAGAGAAAAAAAATAAAAAAAATAAAAAGGCTCGTTGGGTTGAAAATCCGTAAAGGATAGCCCAAGCAAAATATAGGGCATGGATAAGCAAGAAAAATGGCTAATTGTAAAATCCGTGGGGAACAGTTAGCGACAGAGGTACCCCTGCAATGCAATTTATTTCATACATATGTACTGAGAAGTAATGCAAACGCCTTTATTGAAACAAATGCTCATGATGTTCATAGATTGCATAAATCCCAGCTAACCGGGAAAGATTATAGTCAAGTAATTATAAATCACGTCTTTTGTTTCTTAGATGTTGGACCAAGGTCAGGATATTCAGAAGAAGAACTCCGAGAATAGAGAAAAATAGAGCAACCTCAGGAATGAGGATGAAGAACTCCGGGAATGGAGAGGGACCCCGAGAATGGAGAAGAGCCTCGAGAATGAGGACAGATCTAAAAAAAGGAAAAGAAAAAATAGAAAAAAAAGAGGAAATATTTTTCTTACCTCGATGAGTTGAAAACCTGAAAAGGCGACTCAGGCAAGATTGAGAAACCCGTTAAGTTGAAAATCCGAAAGGACAACTTAAGCAAAAGATAGAAAAGACTTGCAACTCAATGAACGAAGCATAAGGTAACACATTTTCCGCATCCTTAAGACAGCAAAAGAAAGTTTCTAGAATCGGAAGACATGATTTTCAGTATCCGAGAAGGGTAGTAAGAGAAAAATGCAAGTCGATAATGGCAACAAACTCCTAAGAGAGAGGGCATATTTTGAAATCTGGGAATTAGAAGACATGATTTTTCAGTATCCCAAAAAGATGAGGCCACATTCAAAAAGGCGTAATCCACCTTCACCCGGTGCAGGTAGCAGAGAACATAAAGCTGAGCCAGGTCTGGGGATGACTAGTCTACCACCCCACGAATAAGGGACATAATGGGATCTTGAGCCATGAGACAAAAGAGAACTGAGCAATCACCAGAGTAGAATTAACAGGAGGAAACTGTAAGCATGCCAATGGGGCGACCAAAGACTTTTACAAGCAAAAGGTCACCAAAGGCCAAGAGGATTCCTAAAGGAGTGAAGAAATCACTTTAGCGCGAGGAAGGCCTAACCCAGGATGACGTCAAGCTAATAAGACAAAGAAAACCCATCAGAATAGGGAATGCATCCATGCATATATGCATACACGTCGCATACAAATAATTTTTGTTTTGTGTTCGCAGACTTTGAAGAAAAAGAAAAGCGGTGAGGGCGAACAACTCCAACAATAGAGAACAACCTCGAGAATGAGGACGAATCATGAGTCGAAGTGCCTCACCACCATTATCAACAGTTTTGGGAATTAATCCCAGGGTCAAAGCCAATATTATCAGCACAGTTCGGGAATGAAGCCCAGAGATAGAAGCATCTCACATTAGGAATGGTTCGGGAATGAACCGCAGAGATCGAAACATCTCACACTAAGAATGGTTCAGGAATGAACCACAGAGATCGAAGCATCTCACACTAGGAATGGTTCAAGAATGAACCACATAGATCAAAGCATCTCACACTAGGCATGGTTCGGGAATGAACCGCAGAGATCGAAACATCTCACACTAGGCATGGTTCGGGAATGAACCGCAGAGATCGAAGTATCTCACACTAGGAATGGTTCGGGAATGAACCGCAGAGATCGAAACATCTCACACTAGGAATGGTTCGGGAATGAACCACAGAGATCGAAGCATCTCATACTAGAAATGGTTCGGGAATGAACCGTAGAGATCAAAGCATCTCACACTAGGCATGGTTCAGGAATGAACCGCAGAGATCGAAGCATCTCACACTAGGAATGGTTCGGGAATGAGCCGCAAAGATCGAAACATCTCACTCTAGAAATGGTTCGGGAATGAACCGCAGATATCGAAGCATCTCACACTAGGAATGGTTCGGAAATGAACCGCAGAGATCGAAGCATCTCACACTAGGAATGGTTCGGGAATGAACCGCAGAGATCGAAGCATCTCATAATAGGAATGGTTCGGGAATGAACCGTAGAGATCGAAACATCTCACACCCAGGATGGTTCAGAAATGAAGCCTAGGGGTCGAGTACCTCGCCATCAAATGAAGCCCAGAGATCGAAGCATCTCACACTAGGAATGGTTCGGGAATAAACCACAGAGATCGAAACATTTCACACCCAGCATGGTTCGGAAATAAAGTCCAAGGGTCGAAGTACCTCGCCATCAACTCAGAACAGTTCATGAATAAAGCCCAGAGATCAAAACATCTCAAACCCAGCATGGTTCGGGAATAAAACCCAAGGGCGACTGTAGACACTGTATTTTTGTATAAGCCCGATGATGAGCCTCGTATGGAGGCACTACCTGAAAAGTTGCGGAAGTTGTGAAAAATGGATGCTGGAAGGAAAGAAAACCTCCAAAATTAGCACGTCATCAGATTCAGACTCACTAGCCAGCCTCGGATTCGCTCAGCCGCTATTTCAAACCTTAGCCACGGACAAACCCCACACACCTGCAACCGGCCCATTACCCTACAACCCACACAATCGGCCCAAGAACCCATGCAATCCATTCACACGCCCAAGGCATAGACAATCCACCATGCATGCCCAAATCTTCCCAAATAAATAAAATCCCATGCATTTCACATGCTAAAATCCCCTCAAATCACTTTCCAATTTAATAAGATTTGAAATCCCATCCTTTCTAAATAATAAGATTTAAGATATCCTCCTCACCAAATTTATGAGATTCTTTCCCAAAATAAATTCCCCAAATCAACATGATTTGTTTCCTTGTTTAGAGAACTCTCCAAATAATTATAAAGGAGAGCCCAAGTCATCAAAGTGGAGGAGGCTTTGGACGGCTAGACACACAACCAAAAAACCCTTGGAGGCTTCTTTTCTTCTTCTTCTAAGCTTGGGTGTGAACAAACAAAAAACCATAGGCCCTCATATCTTCATCTCATCACAAAAAAAAAAGCCAAAAAATCACC
The DNA here is from genome assembly GCA_019454045.1 of Zanthoxylum bungeanum. Taxonomy (NCBI): domain Eukaryota; kingdom Viridiplantae; phylum Streptophyta; class Magnoliopsida; order Sapindales; family Rutaceae; genus Zanthoxylum; species Zanthoxylum bungeanum. Next base: position 12,219 of record SKCR01009094.1, read on the forward strand.
CAAAAAATGTGAAACAACAAGCACAAACAACCAACAAATCACCCAAAAAAGACGTGAAATAAAAAACACAAACAGTCAACCAATCACCCAAAAATAACCAGAAAAAACTGTGAGCCAAAACACCAAAAATAGGAGCCTAAAACACCAAAAAAACAGCAGCGAGAACACCAAAACATCAGCATTTAAGACTACAAGTTCTGTATCCCTGCGTGATCATCTTCTCCATATGACTGAAGTGATACTTCCATCTTGACATCACACCCAATACACTACGATTCTCAGTAAACCCAGAAGAGGCGTACACAAAATCTGTTAAAGCCTCGGATGACCAAAACCAAATCGTACTGATTTTCGCAAGTATTAGCGATGTAAGTCTCAGGTTAAGACCACATACACCTACCCTGATGCAGATTCACATAGACACATAGTCATACTACCAATGGGATTCCGATGGGTCTATCCAGAGTGAAGCTGTTCCCGGTCCAACAGCTAACAGAACCTCCTATCACACATGCATAAGTATCATATACTTAAATATATGAGAACTATGCCGTTAAGCTTCCATAACGCACACAAGTGTAATACTAGTCTATTCTGCATTATCGATGTCCAGTCTCGATAATACTACGACTAGGGATATTTAATGATTAAACAGTTCATGGATTAATATTGTCTCATATCTTACTAATTCGGAACTAATAATAAGGACTTTATCATTTATATATCAAAGTAATCTAATTACAAAATGATAAAATACCAATTTCCTTGTCACATAGTTAATTTGTACAACAACCACAATGTCTTTTAGAAATAGTGATGCTATTGGTCATAATTGTCCAACAATCTCCCACTTGGCTCATAGCCAATCACTCAAGTATCCAACAACTGAACTATGTACATGTCGCTCAAACGTCTGCTGAGAAATAACTTTCGTCAGCGTATCTACAATGTTGTCATCTGCAGCGATCTTTTCGATCTTCACATCGCCACGATGTATGATCTCACGTATCAGATGGAAATGTCTAAGTACATGCTTGGATCGTTGATGAGACCGTGGTTCCTTAGCCTGTGCTATAGCCCCGTTATTGTCACAATACAAAGGTACGGGCTCAGCTGCTAACGGAACTACTCGTAATCCAATAAGGAATTTACGGATCCAAACTGCTTCTTTTGCTACCTCAGCTGCATCGATATATTTCGCTTTTGTTGTTGAATTAGCAACAGTCTCTTGCTTGGAAGATTTCCAGCTCACTGCTCCGTTGTTCAAACAAAATATATACCCAGATTGTGACTTAGAGTCGTCTTTATCAGTTAGGAAACTTGCATCGGTGACCAGTCACCTTAATTTTTCCATCTCCATAGATTAAGAAAGCATCTTTAGTTCGTCTAAGATACTTAAGGATGTTCTTAACAGCAATCCAGTGACCATCACCTGGATCGGCCTGATAGCGGCTGCACATGCTCAAAGCATACGAGACATCAGGTAGCGTACATATCATGACATACATGATCGATCTGACTGCAGAAGCGAACGGGATCCGACTCATGTTATCTCTTTCATCTTGAGTTTAAGATACATGTCCTTAGATAGAGAGACGACATGTGACACTGGAAGCAATCCCCTATTGGACTGATCCATGTTGAATCTCTTCAATATTTTGTCAATATACGAGCTCTGGGAGAGTCCAAGCAACTTTCTAGATCTATCCCGCGAGATCCTTATTCCCAGAATAAAGGCTGTTTCTCCCAGATCTTTCATGGAGAATTTTAATGAAAGCCAAACTTTCACCGATTATAGCATGGGAATGTCATTGCCAATAAGCAATACATCATCAACATAAAGGACAATGAATGTCAGTGCGCTCCCACTAATTTTCTTATATACACATGAATCATCTTCGTTTTGAATGAAATCATATTCTTTTATGTTCTCATCAAAATGTTGGTTCCAAGAATGCAATGCTTGCTTCAATCCATATATGGATCAATTTATCTTGCAAACCTTGTTTACATATTTTGGTACGACAAAACTGTCAGGCTGTTGCATATAAACATCCTCCAAAAGATTTTCGTTAAGGAAAGCGGTTTTGACGTCCATCTTCCATATTTCATAATCGAAATATGCAGCAATAGCAAGCATTATCCGAATGGATTTAATCATGGCAGCATGTGAAAAATTTTCATCGTAATCGACACCATGTCGTTGATGATACTCTTTCACTACAAGCCTAGCTTTGTACGTTTGTATGTTGCCATCAATGTCTGTCTTCTTCTTGAAGACCCATTTACAACCAATCGGCTTAACACCTTCTGGTGCATCAACCAGTGCCCAGACTTGGTTGGTATATATGGAATCCATTTCGGACTTCATGGAATCTTGCCATAATTGGAGTCGATACCTTGTATCGCTTCCTCATACATAGCCGGCTCATTATCCTCAATAAGATTAATATCTACATGAGGCGAGATCAGAAACCCATACCTCTCAGGTTAATTTCTGACTCTCTCCGACCTATGCGGTTCTTGTGTGTTAGAAGATTGTGGTACAATCTCATCCCTGATAAACTGTTCATGTTCCGTGAGAGAGTCGGTGCCAGGAACAATATCACTCCGATTTTCATCGAGTTCTACTTTCCTCCCACTTACCACTAGGGGTGGGCATTATCGGATTCGGATCGGATCGGACCGAATCCGAATCCGATCCGATCCGAAATGCCCAGGGCTGTTTGATTCGTTCGGATCGGATCATCTTATCGAACTCGATCCGTTCCGATTTGATAATTATCGGATCGGATCGGATTGGTTTGATCCGAATTCGAATCGGATCGAATCGGACCAATTCGATCCAAAATCATCCTATTTCAGATCGGATTGGTCCGATCCGATCCGAATTTGGTGGGTTTGAGTCAAAAAAATCGAGCGGATCGAATCGGATAAAATCCGATCCAAAATAATTCAAATTTTTTTTATTTAATATGTAACGACGTCATTTTGCATATTAAATAAAAAAAAATTTCGATCGGATCGGATTTGTTAATCGGATCGGATCTGATCCGATCGGATCGAATCGGATCGGATCGGATCCGATCCGATGCCCACCCCTGCTTACCATTGTATTTAGGAATTCCATTTCTAGGAAAACCGCATTGAGAGCAACAAATACCTTGTTCTCTTGTGGGTTGTAGAAGTAATATCTTTTGGTTTCCATAGGATAACCTACAAATAGGCACTTATCTGATTTGGGTTCTAGTTTGGTACCATCCAAACGTTTAACGTATGCCAAGCATCCCCAAATATTCAGGAATGAGAAACCCAGTTTCTTTCCTGTCCATATTTCATATGGAGTCTGTCCAATAGACTTTGACGGACTTATTCAAAATAAGTATTGCACTGTTCAATACGTATCCCCAGAAGGAAATTGATAGCTCAGTGCGACTCATCATGGACCTTACCATGTCTAACAAAGTTCGGTTTCTCCGTTCGGACACACCGTTTAATTGAAGTGTTATGAGAGGAGTCCACTGTAAAAGAATACCATATTCTTTCAAGTAATCAAGAAACTCATTGCTCAAGTATTCTCCACCACGGTCCGACCGTAATGTTTTAATAATTTTGCCGGTCTGTTTTTCTACTTCGTATCAAAACTCTTTGAATTTCTCAAAAGTTTTCGACTTGTGTCTCATAAGATACACATAACCAAAACGCGATGCATCATCAGTAAAGGTTACGAAGTATTCATATCCACCTCTAGCCTGGCTAGACATGGGCCCACATACGTCACTATGAACAAGGGCTAACTGTTCAGTGGCACGTACACATTTACCGCTAAAAAGATGTTCTATGCATTTTGCCTAATAATCAAGATTCGCAGACGTCATATGAATTAGGATCAAATCCGTCCAAGTATCCATTATTCGAAAGTTTGGATATACGAGTCTTGTTAATGTGTCCCCGATGACAATGCCACAGATAAGTTTCATCTGTTTTACTCAATTTGAGCCTTTTGTTTGTCATGTTATATGTTTGAGATTCATTTATATTCAAAATATAAAGACCATTATTAGCATCAACAGTACATAGCTCAAAATTATCTTTATAAACAAAACACTCTGTGTTTCGGAATACAAAAGTATACCCATTTTGGGTCAAACAAGATATAGAGATAATGTTTCTAGTCAAACTAGGTACATAATAACAGTCTGATAAAGTAAGTACATGCCCCGAGGGCAGTTCCAAAATATAGGTCCCAACGGCCAAAACGGCGACTCTAGTCCCATTTCCAACTCGGAGGTCGATCTCTCCTAAAATCAGTCTCCTGCTAATCTGTAGATCTTGCACATCAGTACATATATGAGTACCACATCCAGAATCAAAAATCCAATTTTTAAAACTAGAAGTAGACATTTTTATTTCAATAACAAACATACCTTAAGCCGGTGCATTGCCCGCTTTCTCTTCCATCATGTGCGCCTTGTACTCACGGCAGTCACGTTTCCAGTGACCCCATTTGCCACACTACATGCAGACATCTTAGGATTTGTCATTTGCCTTCCCATAAGGCTTTGATGATTTGGCCTTACCCTTTCTTTTTATTCTTCACACCTCCAGAAGCCTTCGGCCAAGCCTTGGCCTTCTGAGATGTCGAAGTGAAATACGCCTCACGCTTCTTGCCCTTCAAAAGTTCTGGCTCTGCCTCTTTCAGCATCGCCATCAACTCTCCAAGAGTCTTCTCTTGGTTCATCATATTGTAGTTCATGATAAACCCGCCCCAGCAATCAGGAAAAGACTGTAAGATCAAATCTATGGAAGTCTCAGCCTCAAAGGTTATGCCCAGTTGACCTAGTTGTTCGATATCAGCAATCATCTGCGACACATAGTGCTCGAAAGATCTACCCTCTGACATACGTGAGCGAAAAAGCTTCTTTTACAATTCATAATTTTGAGATCTAAGATTAGATCTATGAATGTCCTTCAATTTCAACATCATGTTATATGGATCCAATCCCTTATTTTGATGACGAAATTGAGGGGTCATTGCGGAAAGCATGACGGACTGAGCAGTTGAGTTATCATCACTATGAGTCTTCCAAAGCTCAAGCTCAACTGGCTGCTCAACTCCAGGCATAGGCTCGAGAGGTCTGTCTATAACATAGAGTAACTTCTCGGCTCCCAGGACAATCCTGAGATTCATCTCCCAATCCGAAAAATTGGCACCGTTAAAGACATTATCGCCCATGACGATGTCCCTAACGCTAATCTTTCCAGTCATCTTGATTGCAATAGTCTAACTATTTAATCAACGATATTGGGTACAATAAAATGTAATAATTACTATAGTCCAACTATATAATCAACTAAAAATGAAGTTAAAAGAGTACAGTCCAACTGTTCAATAAAAACAATAAAATATTAGTCCAACTAATAAAAATATATAACGACGAAAAATGAAGTGCGTATTTAGCAAGTATTAAAAGAAATTGCAAATTTAATACTGGCCTCTCACTATTTTTGGGCGAGCCTCTAACCCTCTGTTGAGTACTCGGAAAACCCAGTTTTCTAGTGTGCTATGATCCTGTTAAATAACACACAACCTTGACTTTGGCCAACAAGTTGTATGAAACTCAACTAAGAAGATCTCTAAGATCAATTGGATCCCATCCAATTCCTAGATCCGGTAGGTGGACCTCCAAGTCCAAGATATATATCCAATATATATTTCATAACCTTTTCCTCTGAATCAACTAAGCCTTGGCTTTGGCTCAACAAGCTTAATGATTCCAGTTAAGCGCGACCCATTGACAGTGGGAAAGCTTCGTAATCCACATCGATGTACAGAAGTGACCTTGACTTTGGCCAAAAAGTCACAACTGCCCAAGACATGCGATATATAACAAAGCCTTCGTGGTTCAAACACATCCGCGATGGGCAATGATCTTGACTTTGGCCAAAAAATGAAAGCCAATCTTGGATCTTGAGAGAGAATCACTCAATGGAAGGAAAAACGCTTAATACATAATGAGGGTTTTTCGCGTAAATTGGTAGCCAATTTTATTATCTTTGATTAGGTCTCATCATACACCCTTAAGCATGCATTCTAAAAGCATAATAAGGCACGAATAAATTAATAATGATATACTGATGGATATATAACAAACTTTGTTCCTAGAACAAATCTCTCCATTTCCTCTCCCCCTCTAGCACTATTCATACTTCTAACCAATTAAATAATACATTAAAAAAACCTCATTTGCATTGAGGGGAATTGGTAAGAAGAGAAATACAAAGAGTAAAGAGATAATAGGCTTGACATGCAGGTCCAATTTAATAAATTCTAAATTTATTACAACAATTTTCGAAATTGCCCCCACCCTTCTAATATCCATCCGATATACATTATTCATACAAATACATCCAAGTATTCACACAAAGCATGTTATTCAATCAATCTAATCCAATTAATTAATATTTGAATTAATGACCATCCAATGTTCAAACAACGATTTGATTTGCGTGAGTCCAACTCATTTAAGAATAAATACTCAAAGTACGTATTCTTGAATTATATCGAACTATAATTTTAAATCCAATTTAATTTGTATCCAATACTAATTCGTATTTAATTCCAAATTAAATAATTACACTTATTTTAGTGCATTTTAGACTTAGATTCTAAATCTAATCTAAATAGGTCTCAAAGGCCCAATTAGTATCTAATACTATTTTAATTAAAGTCCAATGGGCTTTCAATTAATTCTTAAGGTATGGGTTTGGCCAATATGGATCCAATCCAAGATGCCAGAGCCCAATAAGGAATCACCCTTTCGCCAAAAATCAATTTAGGCCCAATTAAATTATTAAAGGCTCAAAAGTTATTTTTGGACTTTATGGAAATGGTTTTGGGCCCAATTGAATCCAATCCAATTGTCCAAAACCATGCTTGGGCCAACCAAGTCCATTAAGCCCAAATACAACAACTTAGTCAATTTAATAAATTCCAAATTTAAAGACTAATACTTATTAACATAATATTCCAAATATCATATTAATTTTAATTAAAGTGTAATTACCATAATTAATTAATTAAACTAATATTTCCAAAACATCAATTTAAACTAATTAATCATGCTTTAATTTATCCAATTCATATCCAACATAATTGAAGCAAAATCAATCCATCACTACATGTTCAATCTCATGGCAATATCATGAAATAACATTCAATTTTGATTTCAATCCAATTAAACCAACAATTAATATTCATTCCATGCTTTAAACTCATCCAATAGTCTAAAATCAAAAAATCACCATGAGAAGTCCTAGGGTTCATGTTCGGCCATGTGGGAATTTTTGGGGAAAATTATTCTAATCAAATTTTCTCAAATCCATTGATTAAAAAATCCAATTTATCATCATCAATACACAACCAAACAACCAATTTGGAAAAAATCATACTCCAAGCACAAAATCCCCAAATAAAGTCTATAAACCCTAAACTCAAATCATGCTTAGAAAATTCTCTGATATCATTGTTAGTGTCCTAGACATGCCCAAGGTCTCTAAGTCAGGATATTGTGTGTGAATGATCAAGAGAGTTGCGGAAAAACTTACATTGATTGGATGTTGATTTCAAAAATTTTGTATGTTTGTTGGAAGCTCCAAGCCTTCTTAGAGTGAATCCAACCCAAGGGTGAGTTTCCCTATCACCTTCTTTGACTCCTTAAAAGTGCTAGCTTAATGAAATTTTACAACAAAACTTCAATGGAGAAGGAAGAAGCTCACGGAAATGAGCAAAGGAAGAAGAGAGAGTTTGCTGTGAACAATAACTTGTCACACTTCCAAAGAAGCTCACGGCAATGAGCAAAGGAAGAAGAGAGAATTAATCTCATAATTAATCCCAGATTAATTCTGTTCGAGTCAAATATCATCGGTGAATCTTTGGGAAGCGACCCAAGAGATCCCTGTATATGTTGGCAGTAAATACAGTCATCGGACTATCCGAACACGTGCGTACCCCGTACCACGTTCTTACCAATTTACAAGACATGGTTGGCTTCTAGCAAAGCACCGTGCCTACCCAATTCTCCAGAAATATTCAACGAAGAATATATAATCTATATCAGGCATAGTATACTACGTATTGCGTATTACGATCCAGTATCGGATGTCACATGCTAAGCCTGGGGCTGGAATTGTGTCTGCCCCGTACGAAGCATATATCGGATCACTAGCAACTAGTCTCTGTAATCGAATTATCATGACCTAGTCATATTATCCCGATAGCTGCAGTATTTAAGAGTACAAGTTTTGTATCCATGCGTGATCATCTTCTCCATATGACTGAAGTGATACTTCCATCTTGACATCACACCCAATACACTACGATTCTCAGTAAACCTAGAAGAGGCTTACACAGAACCTGTTAAAGCCCCGGATGACCAAAACCAAAGCGTACTGATTGTCACAAGTATTAGCAATGCAAGTCTCAGGTTAAGACCACATACACCTACCCTGATGCGGATTCCCATAGACACATAGTCATACCACCAATGGGATTTCGAGGGGTCTATCCAGAGCGAAGCTGTTCCCGGTCCAACAGCTAACAACCTCATATCACACTTGCATAAGAACCTATACTTAAATATATGAGAACTATACCGTTAAGCTTCCATAACGTGCACAAGTGTAATACTAGTCTATTATGCATTATCGATGTCCAGTCTCGATAATACTACGACTAGAGATATTTAATGATTAAACCGTTCGTGGATTAATACTGTCTCATATCTTATTAATTCAGAACTAATCATAAAGACTTTTATCATTTATCTATCAAAGTAATCTAATTACAAAATGATAAAATAGCAATTTCATTTGTCACATAGTTAATTTGTACAAAAACCGCAATGTCTTTTACAAATAGTGATGCTATGGGTCATAATTGTCCAACATCACGTACTTCTATCACTTAAGAAAGGCTTAGCTTATACCAACCCAACCTCATTACAACTAAATCGTATGCATTAGTAAATAACCAACTTATCCCAATAACGCACATCTACACGTGCTAACCCAAATTCAGAAATCATAATTTGATCTATTTACCGATTCTGTATATCTAACTCATGCATATCTATCATCACATATATATACAAATACATGTTCATATACTTATATATATATATATATATATTCATTTACATACACGTATACATACCATTATCGATTCATACACTTACATACATTCATACATACAAATAGATATTAAGCTCATCTCATATCTCACTTCATATCATATCAATAACAAAGATCCATACATGTGGAGGTCGATTAACTTAACTATATATAACCTTGAGCTCCGTTCTCAAAATCATCTCTTACTATCCTCATTTATCCTAAACACTCAACCATTTATACATATAGACACACAAGTCCTAGTTAATTGGTGCATGTTTGTACATTGCCATCCATGTCAGTCTTCCTCTTGAAGACCCATTTGCAACCAATAGTCTTTACGCCTTATGGTGCATCAACCAGTGTCCAAACGTGGTTGGTGTACATGGAATCCATTTCGGAATTCATGGCATCTTTCCATAAACCGGAGTCGATACCTTGTATTGCTTCCTCATACGTAGCAAGTTCGTCTTCCTCAATAAGATTAATATCCACATGAGGTAAGATCAGAAACCCATACCTCTCAGGTTGTTTTCTGACTCTCTCCGACCTACGCGGTCCTTGTGTATTTGAAGATTGTGGTACAGTCTCATCCCTGATGGACTGTTCATGTTCCGTTAAGGATTATATGCCAGAAACAGTATCACTCCGATTTTCATCGAGTTCTACTTTCCTCCCACTTATCACTGCATTTAGGAATTCATTCTCAAGGAAAAACGCATGTATAGCAACAAATACTTTGTTCTCTTGTGGGTGATAGAATTAATATCCTTTGGTTTCCTAAGGATATCCTACAAATAGGCATTTATCCGATTTGGGTTCTAGTTTGGTACCTTCCAAACGTTTCACGTATGCCCAGCAACCCCAAATCTTCAGGAATGAGAAACCCGGTTTCTTTTCTGTTCATATTTCATACGGAGTCTGTTGAACAGACTTTGACAGAACCTTATTCAAAATAAGTATTGTACTATTCAATGCATATCCCCATAAGGAAATAGGTAGCTTTGTGCGACTCATCATAGACCTTACCATGTCTAACAAAGTTTGATTTCTCCGTTCGGACACACCGCTTAATTGCGGTGTTTCGAGAGGAGTCCACTGTGAAAGAATACCATATTCTTTCAAGTAATCAAGAAACTCATTGCTTAAGTATTCGCCACCACGGTCCGACCATAATGTCTTAATACTTTTGCCGGTCTGTTTTTCTACTTCGTGTCGAAACTCTTTGAATTTCTCAAAGGTTTCCGACTTGTGTCTCATAAGATACACATAACCATAACATGATGCATCATCCGTAAAAGTTACGAAGTATTCATATCCACCTCTAGCCTGGCTAGACATGGGCCCACAAACGTCAATATGAACAAGGGCTAACAGTTCGGTGGCACGTGCACCTTTACCGCTAAAAGGTGATTTAGGCATCTTGCCTAATAAACAAGATTCGCAAACGTCATATAAATTTGGATCAAATCCATCCAAGTACCCACTCTTCGAAAGTGTGGATATATGTGTCTTGTTTATGTGTCTCAGACTGTTGGGGTTGGTGCTCAGAGCGCCAATCCGGACCGTATTTATGACTGATTCATGAATACGAACATCCCCTTATTCCATAATATTAGTTATTTATGGTTGCACCTCTTGTTATTATATACGTATTCGATCTGATCACGATTAGATTGAAACTAAATGTGGTTTAGTGATATGTATATATTAGACAAAGGCCCGATAATATATAATGCAGTACACAGTTACAAAGTTAGTTTGTAATTGACATTGGGAAGTTTCACTGCTATATGAATATTATCAAACATAGTTCCTGGTCAAGATTTGCTAACACGGGTCGGTTAGTCAAATCCGTTGAGACCAGTACATGTCGTATATCGAGACTTGGTCCGATGGTTTATCCCAATGAACCATGAGTCTATGGAGACTCGTATAGACGTGTAGGTATTTATAATGGATAAACACTGAACGGTTCACCGAAGATTCTTAATGGATGGTACACCAACGTCAATAAGAATCTTCTCGGGTTGAGTAGCATAGTGGTCATTCGACTTGAGACACCACTGTGGATGTATGAGACATCCTCCACACTTAGATGGCAGTCACGTCACCGATCTATTTAGATCAGACCTCCGCCTGTTCATTGGGTGTGGATCGATCCTCAGGATATCCTGTGTGTGTCAAGATAGGATCCGTCAGTTCTGTGTACAGAGCATAGGTAGTCCATATATATTTAGCAGTCTGTTAAATCTGTGGCCACAGTATACATCGGAAGTAAGTTCCGAGTGTTATTTAGAGATTGCTAATAGATACGTCGACGAGATAATACCTATAGAGATTTGACGTTTACATCTATATCTCTGGGATTATCTGGATACCTATGACGGAGGGATTATACGTATGCAATGACCTCGACCTGTATGATTCAGCTCGTTTATCCGTGATCGTCATAATCTACGGGTGGATAGATTATGGACACGAAATTGGATTTCGTGACAGATATACCTGAATCTAGAGAGTCTCAATAATGAAACACACTCGTAGAGCACTAGAGAAACATTTATGAATAATGATGATTATTTATAAATCGTTTAATCGTTAAACGAAAAATACATGCGAACGGGCCGAACCGCGTTATTTCCTAATTAATGTGTATTTGTATTTAATATATGATATTATTAAATACACATTAATAAATAGTCAAATAAAGGTATTTGACATATATCATCAATATATGTATTTGAGATATTTAAAGTAAATATAATACATATATTTGATATATTTATATTTAATTAATTATTTAATTATTTAATGTTAAATGATTAATATAATTAAAATATAAATATATCACCAAATGATAAAGTTAGGAAATTATTATAAGTGTTAATGTTGACTTTAAAGTAAAGGAAATGGTAGTCAAATTGGATTTGACTTCTTGATATTTGTTAAAATGTTTAAAATTGAAATATCATTTTTCTTTATTTTTCTTCAAAATTTCGGCCATGACCTTAAAATATAAGAGTTATAATTTTTGGTTGCCTTTGTTGACTTAATTAAATATCTAATAAAGTGTTATTAGGATATTTATGCAAGTGATCAAAGATAAAGATGAAATGAAATTGAAATTAATATAACTTGTATTTGTCTTTGCAATTTCGGCCAAGGCTATTTTACAACAAGTATATATTGTTTTCATTTCATTTTCATTTGATAACCTAACACACTTTAAAGAAAAACTCCATTAATGGAAGCAAAGGAAGCTTGTGAGAAAGAAAGAAGAAATCAAAGAAAGCTTGGATTTTAGTGAGTTTTTCCAACTTGCTATTAGAAAGGAAAATGTTCCTTAGGATCTAGGCTTTAACATATGATGTTCTTAGGTTATTTCTTTCTTTATTCCTTGTGTTTTTGTTGATGGAAGTTTTGATAGAAGTGTTGAGCATGTATGATGAAGGAAGGTTGTGACTATTGTAGTTATAAGCTTTCTTTTAAGGTTTTGGAAACCATGTTGCTAATCTAGAGTTGTTGACCCACTCTTAGATGACCTAGATTTGATCTTGAGTTGTTTCATTGTGTTGAGACTTTGATTGGATGGAAGAAAGATGATTAAAGTAATTGATTTAACCAATTGGTCTAATTTGTCCAATTTGAAGAAATTGAAAAATTAGGGTTCATGACCAATTCCAAATTTGGGGCTTTTCATTTATGTTGTGTATTTGGATGTGTATATGATGCATATAAAGTTTCATGTTGATTGGATTACATCTTGATGTGTTTTGAAGCATGAAATGACAAAGTGCACAAATGGCACCTTTGGGAGGCATTCGGCCAAATGGATAAAATTTGGGGATTTGGTTGCTTTTGGTGTTTGATGTTTTGAACATGATGATAAGTTCATCTTAGAAATGATTTAGAATCATTCAAAATTGATTAGATCAATTTCGGACTAAAATGGACAAAATACCAAAGTAAGGGTAATTTGGTAAATTCACCTAAATATGATTTATTGAATTTTATTTCATAATTTGATTATTGGAATATTAAATAAATATGTTTATTTAATTAATCCGAGAAAAATTTTTGAAATCGGAAAATACGATTTTCCACTGCTTCCGCTGCGTTACCGAATTTAGCCCCTAAAAACCCTTACAAAATGGTATCAGAGCGAGTCTGATTCTAGGCCTCCATAAAATGATTTGCTTGTTTTATTCAATGTTCAATCATGTTTTCTTGACTTTATACATGCTTGGTATAATCTAATTTGATTAGATTTAGGGTGTATGACACTTAATGGAATATCCCCGCTTAATAAGGTTTTAAAGTAACTAGTATTTGGAATACTTGTTTCTTGGTCCGTCTTGTCAATACGGTTTATAAATATTTTCATTGACTACATCGAGACCGTGCCTCTGCTGTGAGGATGTAGCTGATAGAAATTTATTTATGCCGAATGTATATAAGATACTAGATAAATTGAAGCGAAAGCAGAATCCTGAACGTGCCCTAGCTGTCAGGGTTACGCAAGTAACTTGAGTTTATCATTGACGAGTTTAACGTTGGTACGTCTCCTTGTGGGCCTGCCTTCGCAGCGACAACGAGAAACGGCCAGGACCAGAACCTTGGAGTCACTAGTGAGTGATTGACAATTAGTTGTCTACCTGTGAATATACGTCGGCGAGACCGTTGCCTCTGCTGTGAGTCGAAATATATTCATGGGGTCCTCTTCCCATTATGGAATTCGATTTAATTATTGATTCTCGTCTTTCCGTTGGGGATTACGGCATTACGTAAAAATAGTGGGAGACACTGCTAAGTTTAAAATATTCCATAACTTAGACAGTGTATGTTATTATGGAAATTGCCGCTTGTTTGTTTCCTTATTCTATTGTTTATATAGAATTAAACTTTTATTTACTGCACACATATTATGATATGTTATCTGACTAAACTCTTGGTTGCAGTCATTCTAGAATAGGTTCTAGATACTACTAGACTAGGATATTATTAGATTAGTCTAGACCATCGGGAACTGTTGTTCTGATTTTCTTCAAAAATCAAGATGGTTAATGAATTAGTTTCTAAGTCACAACAGATAATCTAGATAGATATCCCTTTTAGGATGTAATACTTTAGAGACAATAGTTTCTTATGCAGTAAGAATTGACTTGAATTAGTTCATGTCTCGAGATTCTTGACTGGCATTAAGAAAGCCCTATTAGGTATTTGTTTATCTAGTAATGACGTTTCTAAGCTTTAATTACCTTTAGAGGTAATGTGTATGACACAATTTGCTAATCAGTTATTTACACTTGTTGTGAATAGTTGAATGCAAATAGTAAAGCTAAAGAAAGGAGATATGCGTATATTTGTGTATAGAAAATATCGATTTTCACAATACTACAAGTATTGGATACTAGTCTCTCCCGAGTTATTTGAAATATTGGTTAACGATTGTTTTGATATTTGATATCGGAACTTGCGACTATTGGATAGTCACTTGTTCTTTATAAACAATTGTTACATATTTTATAATAACTAGTAGTGTCATTGACGTAGAGATAAACATAAAAAGAAATTATTCGGTAAAGTAAATAATTTAGAACGGTGCTTTTATGAGTTTAATCACTTAAGCATTGGATGCTTATTCCGTATGGTAAATGATGGTTTGATACTAGATCACACTACCACATCCTTATCCATTTAATGAATATTGTATTCAGGAAAGTGATTAAGATCTCGTTTAACCAATGATTGTCATTGGACCACCAAATTTATTAACTGATACATGGATGTATGTACTTTTATAAATAATAATGCTTAAGGTAGTTTTCTTTATTTCGTAACTTAGTTGATGAATTGTCATAACTTAGTTAAGTGTTTCTGAAGGAACACATATTGAAAGTCTTGAAAGTATCAAGTACTTCAATCCATTCTGATGAAACGTAGATTGAACATTTTTGACTTGTTCAAATATATTCAATCTCAAGGTTTTAGAGAATTCTATCCTCAAAATTCATAACATGTCTTTGAACTGTTCAAAGATCTTTGATACGATCAAACGTATGAATTTAAGCAATTAGTTCTAAGGTTATTTAGTGAATATGATTCATATTCAATATTGTTCTTCCACGATTCCATCTTGATGGAATTGAGTAGTGGGAGCAATCGAATCTTATATGATTTGATTCGTCTGATATTGAAAGTTACCGAATTAGTTTCAATACTCTTGGGGTTATATTCCAGTAACACTAATTCATCTCTTTAATTAATGTTCCATTATTTTCTACAGTTGCATATGATATGTATAGGTAGAAAATTTGAATCTTGAAAAGTTTGAGATTTCAATCTTTCTTTTATATAATAGTTATATAATGGAAATTACTTACACCTCGGAGGTATAAGTAAAAGTTTATCGTTTATTCTGTTTAATAGAATATTGTATTCTATTTAATAGAATATCTTTCCTACGATTCTAAGTAATAAAATCGTTTTATTACTTGGTGTGTAACATCAGATGTTAACTATTGTAGAAAAGACTTGACTTATTGAAGTCAAATGTGAGAATGATCAATTATAAATGGAACTATGTAATTAATAAGATGAAACAACCCTTATACATCTTCCGTGCAAGTCCAATAGGATAACAGAATCATTCACGAGTATTTGATACTTAATGGTTCCGTTGTTTTCTTATTGAAGAAAAATTATCCTATGACTTTTAATGCAAGCGATATTTGATATCGATTCTGGAAGTTCACCATTGAACCTTAGATCTAAGATTGTTCATAGCTTACTATGATCAAGTTTTGAACTTGATTACGCTTTCATTATGAATTAGTTCATGATATGTTCTAATTGTTTGCACAACGGAAGCAATGTGAGCTTATTAAAGGTTTGACCTTTATAGTATGACAGTGAGAAAAGTTATACTCAGCAATCTATTGTAGATTCTGAGAAAACTTATCTCTAGTCACACTAATTGAACAATTAAAGATATATTGGTTAATGTTGATAATAAACTGTATATTTTAGCTAAAGAATGCAAAGTGGCGTTTTTGGATGACTTATTCAGATAAGAGATCAGTTGTGATTTCCTTATTTGAAGAGTTCATTCTGAAATGGCCCTAGAGTTTGTGTTCTGCTGAGATCGCAGTTTAGTGTGCTAGCTTATAGAGCCTATTGTAGACTCGGATAAGTCTTCCAGAAGTATGTGTTCTCTATTTTTGATATCGTCAGATTGTCTGATCTTGTCAAAGTATATAGAATACATATATGATTAGAAGGGTTAGTGGGAGCGTACATATTACTTTCTAGTATTATATATCTTAACGACATGTCATTATTATAGTAATAATGAGATGTTTATGAGGTAAAAGATTTACCTAAGTCTTCTTTACTCCGTGATAAAAGTAGGAGTAGTCTCTTTTATATACGATATAAAGTTTTATATAAGATATAAAACCAAGAGACTTGTGAGATACTCCTATTAGTCGTACATTAGATATAATCTAATGAAAGACATAACAAGGCTATCTGTATGACATTAGTATAACTGTTCGACAGTTATTGTGTGTCTTATATAAAGTATTCATTTTTCGTAAAGGATGATTCCTTTTTTCGAAAGAGATATTGATTAGAATGTCTAATCAATCTTATGTATCATTTGATGATGACATAATAAATACTTTATAATGTGCGATTATAGATATTGATTTAATCGTAATTGTTACGAGTTATTTTGACATCCTATAGACCATATGATGGATCTTGAAACACGTTCTTTGTGATCTTTGAGATATTAAGAACGAGTTTCTAATTCATGGAGAATATAGTCTGCAACCATTAGGGTCATATTAGTTTTGAGACTAATTATGACGTTAGACAGTCTACGTCATAAAGAGTCACAAAAGATGCAGTGGGAGTGTCACGAAGGATTCTACTTTTTAGTGGAATCAAATGCAACTTTTGAAGTATTGACTTATGAAGTTGCATAGTGACCTTATAAAATAGAAGTTTTAAATTGGTGTTGTGCTTGCGGTTGTCCTCATAGTATTTTGGATTTGATCCCTAAATACTTGGACAACTTAGTAGCTGTAGCATAATACAGATATAGCATCCATTTCATATTAATGTATAATTTAGATTCTACAAAATATGAATGATGCTGACTATGGGAAACGATAGAGTTTGTTTGACAAACTCGATATTTCATAGCGGACTTGTTTTTCTACCTCTTAAGTACTGGTGAGCTTTTGAGGGCCATGTGCATATGATACACATTGAGACGTGTATATGATACCGTGGATTGGCACTAGAGCAAGTGGGAGAAATTGTTGGGGTTGGTGCTCAGAGCGCCAATCCGGACCGTATTTATGACTGATTCATGAATACGAACATCCCCTTATTCCATAATATTAGTTATTTATGGTTGCACCTCTTGTTCTTATATACGTATTCGATCTGATCACGATTAGATTGAAACTAAATATGGTTTAGTGATATGTATATATTAGACAAAGGCCCGATAATATATAATGCAGTACACAGTTACAAAGTTAGTTTGTAATTGACATTGGGAAGTGTCACTGCTATATGAATATTATCAAACATAGTTCCTGGTCAAGATTTGCTAACACGGGTCGGTTAGTCAAATCCGTTGAGACCAGTACATGTCGTATATCGAGACTTGGTTCGATGGTTTATCCCAATGAACCATGAGTCTAGGGAGACTCGTATAGACGTGTAGGTGTTTATAATGGATAAACACTGAACGGCTCACCGAAGATTCTTAATGGATGGTACACCAACGTCAATAAGAATCTTCTCGGGTTGAGTAGCATAGTGGTCCTTCGACTTGAGACACCACTGTGGATGTATGAGACATCCTCCACACTTAGATGGCAGTCACGTCACCGATCTATTTAGATCAGACCTCCGCTTGTTCGTTGGGTGTGGATCGATCCTCAGGATATCCTGTGTGTGTCAAGATAGGATCCGTCAGTTCTGTGTACAGAGCATAGGTAGTCCATATATATTTAGCAGTCTGTTAAATCTGTGGCCACAGTATACATCGGAAGTAAGTTCCGAGTGTTATTTAGAGATTGCTAATAGATACGTCGACGAGATAATACCTATAGAGATTTGACGTTTACATCTATATCTCTGGGATTATCTGGATACCTGTGACGGAGGGATTATACGTATGCAATGACCTCGACCTGTATGATTCAGCTAGTTTATCCGTGATCGTCATAATCTACGGGTGGATAGATTATGGACACGAAATTGGATTTCGTGACGGATATACCTGAATCTAGAGAGTCTCAATAATGAAACATACTCGTAGAGCACTAGAGCAACATTTATGAATAATGATGATTATTTATAAATCGTTTAATCGTTAAACGAAAAATACATGCGAACGGGCCGAACCGTTATTTCCTAATTAATGTGTTTTGTATTTAATATATGATATTATTAAATACACATTAATAAATAGTCAAATAAAGGTATTTGACATATATCATCAATATATGTATTTGAGATATTTAAAGTAAATATAATACATATATTGATATATTTATATTTAATTAATTATTTAATTATTTAATTGTTAAATGATTAATATAATTAAAATATAAATATATCACCAAATGATAAAGTTAGGAAATGATTATAAGTGTTTAATGTTGACTTTAAAGTAAAGGAAATGGTAGTCAAATTGGATTTGACTTCTTTGATATTTGTTTAAAATTGTTTAAAATTGAAATATCTTTTTCTTTATTTTTTCTTCAAAATTCGGCCATGACCTTAAAATATAAAGTTATAATTTTTGGTTGCCTTTGTTGACTTATTAAATATCTAATAAAGTGTTATTAGGATATTTATGCAAGTTGATCAAAGATAAATGAAATGAAATTGAAATTAATATAACTTGTATTTGTCTTTGCAATTTCGGCCAAGGCTATTTACAACAAGTATATATTTTTTCATTTCATTTTCATTTGATAACCTAACACACTTAAAGAAAAACTCCATTAATGGAAGCAAAGGAAGCTTGTGAGAAAGAAAGAAGAAATCAAAGAAAGCTTGGATTTTAGTGAGTTTTTCCAACTTGCTATTAGAAAGGAAAATGTTCCTTAGGATCTAGGCTTTAACATATGATGTTCTTAGGTTATTTCTTTCTTTATTCCTTGTGTTTTGTTGATGGAAGTTTTGATGGAAGTGTTGAGCATGTATGATGAAGGAAGGTTGTGACTATTGTAGTTATAAGCTTTCTTTTAAGGTTTTGGAAACCATGTTGCTAATCTAGAGTTGTTGACCCACTCTTAGATGACCTAGATTTGATCTTGAGTTGTTTCATTGTGTTGAGACTTGATTGGATGGAAGAAAGATGATTAAAGTAATTGATTTAACCAATTTGGTCTAATTTGTCCAATTTGAAGAAATTGAAAAATTAGGGTTCATGACCAATTCCAAATTTGGGGCTTTTCATTATGTTGTGTATTTGGATGTGTATATGATGCATATAAAGTTTCATGTTGATTGGATTACATCTTGATGTGTTTTGAAGCATGAAATGACAAAGTGCACAAATGGCACCTTTGGGAGGCATTCGGCCAAAGGATAAATTTGGGGATTTGGTTGCTTTTGGTGTTTTGATGTTTTGAACATGCTAAGTTCATCTTAGAAATGATTTAGAATCATTCAAAATTGATTAGATCAATTTCGGACTAAAATGGACAAAATACCAAAGTAAGGGTATTGGTAAGTTCACCTAATATGATTTATTGAATTTTATTTCATAATTTGATTATTGTAATATTAAATAAATATGTTTATTTAATTAATCTGAGAAAAAGTTTTGAATCCACTTGCTTCGCTGCGTTACCGAATTTAGCCCCTAAAAAACCCTTACACAGACTACAATGCCACATAAGTTTCATCTTTGTTACTTACTTTAAGCCTTTTGTTTGTTCATTATAGTTTTGAGATGGATTATATTCAAAATATAAAGACCATTATTGCATCAGCTGTGCAAATTTCCATATCATTTTTATACATAAAAACCTGGTGTTTCTAAATACAAAAGTATACCCACATTGGGTTAACATAGATACAGAAATTATATTCCAGTCAAACTAGGTACAAAATAACAGTTTATAAGTTCAAGTACATGCCCCGAGGGCAGTTCCAAAACATAAGTTCCAACGGCCAAAACGGCAACTCGCGTCCCATTCCAACACGGAGGTCAATCTCTCCTGAGGCCAGTCTCCTGCTAATCCGCAGATCCTGCACATCAGTACATATGTGAGTACCACAACCAGAATCAAAAATCCAATTTTTAAAACTAGAAGTAGACATTTTATTTCTATAACAAACATACATGAAGCCGGTGCCTTGCCCGCTTTGATTTCCTTCATATGTGCCTTGTACTCGCGGCAGTCACGCTTCCAGTGACCCGCTTCCCGCACTGCAAGCATACATCTTGGGTTTATCCTTGGTTTCCCAAAACCCTTTGACGATTTGGCCTTGCCCTTCTTCTTATGCTTCTTCTTCTTAACACCTCCATTCGCCTTGGGCCAAGCCCTCGAAGTCTGAGATGTTGAAGCATAATACGCCTCGCGCTTCTTGCCCTTAAGGAGCTCATTTTCTGCCTCAAGCAGAGTGAACATCAACTCTCCAAGATTTTGGTCTTGGTTCAACATGTTGTAGTTCATGATGAACCCACTCTAAGTGTCGGGGAGAGACTGTAGGATCAAATCTACTGAAGCCTCAGCCTCGAAGACTATGCCCATCTGTCCGAGCTACTCAATGTCAGCAATCATCTCTGAGACATGATGCTCAACAGACGTACCCTCTGACATTCGAGCGTGGAAGAGCTTCTTCTGCAACTCGTATCTTTGCGATCTAAGGTTAGATCGATGGAAATCGTGTAACTTCGCAATCATCTCATAGGGATCCAACCCCTTATTTTGACGACGGAATTGCGAAGTCATAGTGGCAAGCATTACCGATTGAGCAGTTGCATTATCATCGCTATGAGTCTTCCAAAGCTCTAGCTCAAGCAACTGATCAGGTCGGGGCTTAGGCCCAAGAGGTCGCTCTATAGTGTAGAGTAACTTCTCGGATCCCAGAACGATTCTGAGACATATCCCAGTCTTGAAAGTTTCTGCCATTAAAGACGTTGTCGCCCATGACAATATCCTTAATGCTTAACTTTTCAGTCATCTTAACCGCAATAGTCCAACTGTTCGATTTAACGATGTTTGGGTACAGTCTAACTGTTACAAGAAAAAATAATGATATATTAGTCCAACTAATAAAATAATTTGACGATATATCTAAGTATTTGAACGAAATTGCAAATTCAATAATAGCCTCCCACTATTTTTCGACGAGCCTCTAACCCTCTGTTGAGTACTCGGGAAACCTAGTTTCCTATAGGTCTAGGATCCCGTTTAATAACACACAACCTTGACTTTCGCCAACAAGCTGTATGATATTTAACTAGGTAGATCTCTAAGATCAATTGGATCTCATCCAATTCCTAGATCCGGTAGGTGGACCTCCAAGTCCGAAACATTTATACAATATATATGCCAATATATCCAATATATTTTCCTAACATTTTTCCTCTGAATCAACTAAGCCTTGGCTTTGGCACAACAAGCTTAATGATTCCAGTTAAGTGGGACCCATTGACTTTGGAAAACTTCATAATCGATGTCGACGGACAAGAAGTATCCTTGACTTTGGCCAACAAATCACAACTTGGACAAGACACCGATATGGAACTAAGCCTTTATGATTCAAACACATCCGTGATGGACAAAGGTCTTAAATTTGGCCAACAAACCAGTGCCAATCTTGGACCTTGAGTAAGAATCACTCTATGGAAGGAAAACGCTTAATATTTTATTGAGGGTTTTTCACGTAAATTGGCAACCAATTTATTATCTTTGTTAAGGTCTCATCATACACCCTTAATCATGCATTCTAAAAACATAATAAGGCGCGGAAATAAAATAATAATGATATGCGGATGGATATCGCACAAATTGTTCCTAGAACAAATCACTCCATTTCCTTTCCCCGACTAGCACTATTCTTATTTCTACCCAATTACATAATACAATAATAGAAACCTCATTATCATTGAGGGGAATTAGGTGAGAAAAGAATACAGAGAATCAAAAGAGATAAGGCTGGACACGCAGGTCCAATTTAATAAATTCTAAATTTACAACAATTTCCAAAATTGCCATTTCCCTTATAATATTCGTCCGATATACATTATTCATTCAACACATCCAGGTATTTATTCATAGCATGTTATTCAATCAATCTAATCCAATTAATTAATCTTTGAATTAAGTGATCATCCAATGTTCAAACAACGATTCGATTTGCTCGAGTCCAACTCGTTTGAGAATAAGTACTCGAAGTACGAATTCTTGAATTATATCGAACTACTCTTTAAATCTAATTTAATTCGTATTCAATACTAATTCATTTATTTAATTCCAAATTAAATATCTACACTTTTTAATGCGCTTTAACGACTTAGATTCCAAATCTAATCTAAACGGGTCTCAAAGCCCAATTAACATCCAATGTTGTTTAATTAAAGTCCAATGGGCTTTCAATTGATTTCATAAGGCATGGGATTTGGTCAATATGGGTCAAACCCAAATACCAAGGCCCAATTAAGGAATCACTCTTATTTTCCAAGAAACCAATTTAGGCCCAATTAAACATTTTAAGCCCATTTGTTGTATTTGGACTTAATGGAATGGTTTAGGCCCAATTTGGATCCAATCTATTTGGCCCAAACCAACTTGGCCCAACCAAGCCCATTATGCCCAAATACAACAATTATAAGCCCAATTCAAAATCAAGCCCAATTTATTAAATTCCATTTTTCCAAAATTCATAATTTAATAAATCAAAATGTTTAGCCATGATTAATCTTTTAAATTAAAATTTCCAAAATACTAATATATTCCATTAATCATGATTTTCATCATCAACACATGTCCAACATAATTAATTCAAAAATCATCTCATTTCATGCTATATAGCTCACGGCATTGGTGGGTATTTTTAATTCGATTTCGTTTTCAATCCGATTGAATTACAAATCAACATTATCCCAAGTCTTTCATCTCATCCAATGATCAAAAGAACAGAATACCATGACTTTAGGGTTTCATCATGCATTCGGCCAAGCCTATGATTTGGGAAAAAATTAATCCAATTCATATTTCATGAAATTGATCATGCATAACTCTATGTTATCATCATTCAAGCATACTTAATCAAATAATTTCATCAAATCATGCTCAAATAATTTTTACCCAAATTTTTAGCATATGAACCCTAATATTTTTCATGCTCAAATTAGGCTCAATGATACCATTGTTGGTTTCTACTATAGTCCCAATATCATATTTGAACAATGAAAAGAATGAATAATCAAAGAAGTGAGACGGAATCACACTTACATTGAACGGATTTTGAGATGTGTTGAAGACAAAATTTCCTCCCTTGTTGATCCTTTGAAGTCTCGACCAAGGAGGTCCTTTGTTGATGATGAACAAGCTCCAAGCTTTGTAAGGATTCCAAGCTCTTGAGATGGTTTCCCTATCACCTTGTATTGATTCTTGAAGTGTGCTAGCAAGTAAAGAAAAGAAAACAATTTTCTTGTTCTTGAAGATGACTCACAACAATGTGAGCTTCGGAGAGAGAGAGTATTTTCTTGTGTTTGATTTTGTTTTCCAAAAGCAAGTTATACCAAAAGTGTTACCAAAGTTTGGTATATGGCTTTCAAAAAGTCTAACCAAATTTTGGAGCCAAAATGACAATGAATGCTCTCAACAACCAACATCATGAATAGTGACAAGTTGTCACTCACCAAAAAGGTGAATTGACATCCATCACTAAAGTGACATGTGATGTGACGAGCGATGTGACGAGTGATGTGACTTGTGGCCGCACTTGATTCAAAATCGGAGTGGCCTCGCAAACACATCCCGGGCTCGGTTTCGTTAATTCTGAATTAACGAATTTTCCGTTGCGTCGTAATTAAATCAAATTTACTATTCACGTCGCTAGCGAATTAATTCTAAATTAACTCGTATGCCTGAATTAAAATCTAATTTTAATTCAGCGTCGAAATCTAATTTCGTTTAATATATCGAATATATTATTTTATCGATTAATTCCAAATTAATCATTTCTCTCTCTTCAAATAGTATTTTATCCCAGATAAAATATCTCCGTAATTAATCCAAGATTTATTATGTTCGAATCATACGTCATCGGTGAATCTTCGGGAAGCGACCCAAGAGATCCCTGGATATGTTGGCAGTAAATCCGGTCGTCGGGCTATCCGAACACGTACATACCTCGTACTATATTTATACCGATTTACGAGACATGGTTGGCTTCTAGCAAAGCACCGTGCCTACCCAATTCTCCAGAAATATTCTTAATGGAATATACGATCTTTGTCAGGCGTAGTATACGTAGTATTGTGTATAGCGATCCAGTATCAGATGTCACATGCAAGGCCTGGGGCTGGAATAGTGTCTGCCCCGTACGAAGCATATATCAGATTACAAGCAACTAGTCTATTTAAATCGGATAATCATGACCTTGTCATATTATCCCGATGGTTGCAACCATTTAGAGCATCAGTTATGTATCCCTGCGTGATCATCATCTCCATATGACTGAAGTGATACTTCCTTCTTGACATCACACCCAATACCCTACGATTCTCAATAAACCCAGAAGAGGCGTACACAGAACCTGTTAAAGTCCTGGACGACCAAAACCAAATCGTATTGATTGTCGCAAGTACTAGCGATGTAAGTCTCAGGTTAAGAACAAATACACCTACCCTGATGCGGATTCCCATAGACACATAGTCATACTACCAATGGGATTTCGCGAGGTCTATCCAGAGTGAAGTTGTTTCCGTACCATCGGTAAACACAACATCCTATCACACTTGCATGAGTATCAAATACTTAAATATATGAGAACTATGTTGTTACGTTTCCATAACACGCACAAGTGCAATACTAGTCTATTCCACATTATCGATGTCCAGTCTCGATAATACTACGACTAGGGATATTTAATGATTAAATCTTTATTGATTGATACTGTCTCATATCTTATAATCCGGAACTAATCATAGGGACTTTTATCATTTATATATATTTAAGTAATCAAATTACAAAATGATAAAATTCAATTTCATTGCTACATAATTAATTTGTACAAAAACCACAATGTCTTTTACAAATAGTGACGCTATGGGTCATAATTGTCTAACACCTAGTGGATCCACTTACTAAAGGTTTACCTAGAGAATAAATTGAGAAGTCATCGAGGGGAATGAGCTTGAAGCCTATAAATTAAGAATTGTCACTGTGGAAACCCAACATAGTTGACTGAAGATCCCAATATCTAGGTTCAAAAGGGACAATTGAAACTTTGTGCAATTCAAAACAAGTAATGTAGAACACTATACTCTTTCTCATTCTTGTAATGACGCAGAGTGCTGTCTGTCAAGGTTAGGATAAGCTAAGGTTTTTAAATATCATTATATTAGGAGAAGAGTCCTAATGGGGGTTAAGGCATATTACTTCTTTATAGTAGATCACATATTTCAAGTAAGAAGTGAGGTCGCTTCCATAGGAGTTTTAAAGGCTGAATTCCCTAAAGTACTTGATGAATCCAAGAATAATATTCATGGCCAAAATGAACACAACCGTAGAACGGGAAATAGTCGAAGTAAAGCTGTGTGTTGGCAATTCTTTTTTTTTTTACACCTACGACGGAATAGTTCAAGACTATGGGTCATTGGTTTGAAAAGTAAATCTGATGGTCATTCACTAGGAAAGATTCAAGGCGAAAGCTACCTATTTCGATGCAGTTTTATTCCAAGGAAACTCTCTCAAGTGTCTACAGTGATATTTAGAAAATTGTGGGGGATTGTAGTAAATTTCCAAAATATGAAAATGTACATATATGTAGGAATGAATAGGCATGATCTTTTTTGAGGAAACGACATGACTCTTAGAGTTGAAAGACTTTCTTGGAGGGTCATGACTCCTAAATGGTTGTACACTTTGACATAAGGGTACCTTTAGAAGACAACCCTCTATGTCTATAAATAAAGGCATATGATTCTCATTTTATTGATTCAATTTCTTTCCATTAATTCTCTTATAAGTCTTAGGCATATTAGAAAGTTTAAGGTTCTTCCATATTTGAGAGAGTTTCATCATTTTGTCCAAGATCGTGTTCTTGATTCAAGGAATGCCCTTAAATCAAGAAGTTACCAAGAATCATGGGAGAACATTAGTCACAAGATCCGTAGTACACCGAGGCGGAGCTAATGAGTTCTTAAGGATAGAAAATTACTCGACTTGGTATTCTTTTCTTCATCATCCACAAATTAATTTCAGGTTTATCTAAAACCTTTGATTTATGTAATGCATACATGATAATTATTATTGATTATTGTTCTTTTTATGAATTATGCATGTTTAAGTAATAGAAAAACACCCCTCCAACATCCGAGATTTTGATAGTCCAATGCTGCAGCATCAAAACCTTTTATTCTTGTTTTGTGGAGGTTTCCCCTCTCAATTTCATTAATATCACCATACATTATTCATTGCTTTTGTGAATACGTACGTGCCTGTCAACTCAAGATTTATAATTTCTCGATTTCTCCTGTTTACATTTCTAGTTACGTCAAGCACAAAACTTTCTTAATCTAGAAATGTTCCAGGAGAATAGTATGAGACGTCCTTCAAATGTTTATAGGATGTTACGCTTTCAGTCCAAGAACTTTCGAAACCTTGTATAGGTTTCCCATATTTCAGTAAATTTCCTAGTGTTAGGCTCATCTAACTTTCTAGATGTCCAGAGCCTTCCCAAGTACTAAATCTCCATTGGAAAACTTATTGTATCGGATTCTCTTATTGTACACTTTCTCCAAGCGTCTTCGATATATTTCCGAGTGGATAGTAGCCACATTCCGAATTTCATCCACCAAGTTTAAATCATCTTTATGGATTGTTTGATTCTCGATGATCTGCACTAGCTTGCTTCAGTGGCCTCCGTAGGTAAGATCGCCTTCATTCCATATACTAACGAAAATGTGGAATTTCTAGTTGGCCTTCTTTCAATTGTCCGATATGCTCACATTCCTTTTCTCTCTTCAAGTTTCTTTTTTAAGTCGTTGAAGATAGTCCTGTTGGTTATTTCTGCTTGGTCATTGGATTATGGATAGTTTCGAGATGAGAAATATTTTTGAATCCCATTTTCTTCACAAAAATGGTTCATCGGCACATTTTGAAACTGCTTCCCATTTTCCGTAACCTGGGGAGGTCCAACCCTTATGATAATGTGTTCCCTCAAGTGTTGGGAGCGAAAGTACGTTGGCGGACGAAATCGATTTTAAAAATAATTTTTTGTTTGGATAAATTAACTGGTATCATATACCTTTAATTTATCTGTATTTCATAATAACTCATTAATATCAAATGTTGAGAGTGGTTACATATAAAGACTTGGAACAAAAAAATTTCGAAAACACTTTCCGTGGTTATACGTTAAAAAATTTACAAGTTTGCTGAATCTATCGATCAGGACAACTAGACAACCGGATCAACCGTGGAACCAGACCAACCAACTGTTACAATGATCTGTTCACTGTAGTAGTGGTTGATTCCTGTAATTTCAATAAATTACCATTTTTTCCCTAGTACAATTTTTGTTGAAAATTCACAAAACATTTCTGGAACGATTCTAAAATTTTTTCTACATAGTAGGCCAAGTACTGTAGCAATGGCCAAATAATCGTAATTTCATAAAGTTGTGATTTTGGTCGTAATGCGATATTTACTAAAAATTCTCAAAATACTTTCGAAACGATTCTGAAAATTCTAAGAATTTTTCCTACGTATTATTACACATCCACCTTCATCCACAACATCTCAATTTTACAAATTAGCTATAATTAAATAAATTAGGTAATTAATTAAATTAATTACCTAATTAATTCGAAATCCCTAATTATCAATTGAGAGTCAACCAACATAAAGCAACTCAAGAACAATTATAGGTTAGTACGGAGTGGCTTAAGCAACTCTAGAATGACAATTGGATGTCCTACACCTTAATTAGACCAAATTATACTAATTAGCATAATTAAATTTTCACATGTAATAAGGCAATCCTTAAGGGTTTCTAAACATTAATTAACACCAAATGATGAATGTATTTTAATTATATAAAATATAATTAATTAAAAACATAAAGAAATAATTTCAACCAAATAAAATTTCTCCAATTTTTGCTTTGATTGCTTCCAGTTATTCGTTTATATTCTCTAATTTTGGTGAATTCATCAAACCCTAACAAAGCCCTTATTTTGCTCTCTCACAAGAACAAAACTATAGAAAAATTTCCAAGCCATAAGTTTTTTTCCAAATGACCGAAATTATAGCTTATATAGGGAAAGGGGCATTTTGGCCGTTTTAATAAATTTTAATTTATGGCCATGATTTTTCCATATATCAAGCTTATCTTATAAGCTTAATAAAGAATATTTCAAGATTGTTCTTAATAAATAATTATTTAAACTAATTGACCTTTAATTAATTAAATAATTATTTATTTACATGCATCAAAATTCAATTAGATATAATGTGTATCTAATCAAATTATGTATCATATACAAATACCATTAGATAAAAAATACCTTATATGTGTAAAGTTACGAATAATCTATATTATTCGTAATTAATTGTCTTACTACTGTACGAGTATACTTTAATAGTAGGACTCTCTAGGTTCATGTATATATATCACGGACACATTACATGTCCACAATTTACCCACTCATAAATTATGATGACCATAGATAACCACGTTGAACCATACAAATCGAGGTCTAAGTATATTACATAGTCCATTTTATTACAGACTATCTGTTTTGTACCAGAGATATAGATGAGAACGTCAAATCTCCGTAGTGTATAATTCATATATGTTTCGCGACATATTCATTATCTCTCAATCAACATTCGAAATTCATTTTTGGATGCTACTCTAGCCAGAAATTTAAAGATCACAAATTGGATGCCTAAATCCCGCACACGGGACTGACGAACCCTATCTGGATACATCACAAGATATCGTGAGCATCAGTCCACACCTAACGAATAGCCGAAGGCCTGGTCTAGATTGACCGCTGACGTGACTATTGTCAAAGTGTGGAGGATCACTCATACATCTACTCTGGTATCTCAAGTTAAATGACTAGATATGTTACTCAATTCGGGAAGATTCCTATTGACGTTAGTGTGCCATCTATTAGGAATACTTTCAGTGAATCATTTAATGCTCATCAAATAAACACCTACATGTCTATACGAGTCTCCCAAGACTCATGGTTCATTGGGATAATGAATCAAACTAAATATCGATATATGACATGTACTAGTCTCAACGGATTTTACTAATCGTCCCGTATCAGCAAATCTTGATCAGGAACTTTATTTGAGAAAACTAAATAGCACAATATGATTCATTAAACTATATACATCCAATGTATTAGTTTAATAAATTTACGGTTCAGTGACGATCATCAGCTAAATGAGATTTGGTCAATATCTATGAATACAATATTCATTAAATGGATAAGAATATATGGTGTGATCTCGAATCTGACCATCATTTACCATACGGGGTAAGAATCTAATACTTAAGTGATAAAATCTCATAAACTATTATTATAAGTTAATTACATTACCAAATATTTTCTTAATTTTTATCTCTACTCAATGATACTATTAGGTATATCAAATAGTGTTATAACTGTTTATTCAAAATAAATAACTAACCAAAACCTTATCACTATTGTGTAAACATAAGGAACCATTCCAAATGCGTACAAAATAACCTTTTTTGACATGCAGATAAGGATATTATTTTTGCTACGAGTTATGATATCATATATCAAAATAATTATTCAATAATATTTTAAAAACTAGAATGGAGATCCAGCATTCAATACTTATAGTTGTCATGTTAGGAGAATCAATATTCTGTACACACAACTATACACATCTCATTTCTTTAGCTTTCTAATTTTCTTTCAAATATTTACAACTGTTGCAAATGATTGACAAGCAAACATTATTAGACACATGGCCTCTAAAGGACAGGCAAACATTATCAGACACATGGCCTCTAAGGTCACTAAAGTAAAGAAATATCATTGTCGGACAAACAAATACCTAATAGGATTTTCTTAATACCAGTCAATAATCTCGAGACACGAACCAATTCATGTCAATCCTTACTACATCTCTTTTCTTTACAAGATTATATCCTAATAGGGTATTTATCTAGATTATCTAATGTGACTTAACAACCAAGTCACTAACCATCTTGATTCTCCAAGAGAATCATAACAATAATTCCCGATGGTTAGGACTAATCTAAAATTATATCATAGCCTACACTAATTTAGAACATATTCTAGAAACCAACAACCAGATGTAAAGTTAGAAAACATATATAAAATACACAGACAATTGATTAGAAGTTTAATTCTATCTACACGATAAAATAAGTGAGACATTTACGATCATTTTCCATAATATTAGTCACTATCTAGGTCATGATTTTTAATCTAGTAGTGTCTCCTACTACTTTAAGTAATACTGTAATCCTCAATGAAAAATGAGAATCCAATAACTCAATTTAATAAATAAGATTATGTTATGTTTCTACCAAAAACTTAAGAAATATCTAGATTAATTGCATGTGTAAACATTAATTTGGTTTCTGATATCATATATTATTTCATGAAATTTGTTATGGATGCAAGGTTAGACAGGTTTGAAACCATTTTTGTTGAGAGCAAATGCAGCGGAAGTGGTTGGTGAGTGAAATTAATTTTTTTTTTTTTTAAAAAATTCAATTTAGATAAATTAATAGCTATCATATATCTCTAATTTATCCATATTTTTCCCTAATCACTCATTAATATCAAATATTGGGAGTGATTAAGCATAAAGACTTGGGATAAAAAAATTTCGGAAACATTTTCCGCGGTTGTACGTTAACCAATTTACCAGTTTGTCGAATCTATGACTGGGATAACCGGACAACTGGATTAGCCGTGAAATCAGAACAGCCAACTACTATAATGATATGTTCACAGTAGCAGTGGCCGATTACTGTAATTTCAATAAATCACCATTTTACCCTTGGTGTGATTTTTGCCAAAGATTCCCAAAATGCTTCTGAAACGATTTCAAAAAATTTTCTACAAATTATACGTACTACTAAAGTAGTATGAGTACTGTATCAATGGCCAAATAATCATAATTTCAATAAATTATGATTTTACCTGTAATGCGATATTTATGAAAAAATCCCAAAATGCTTGCGGAACGATTCTGAATATTTCAGAAATTTTTCCTACGCATTATTACATATCCAAATTCATCCACAATATCTCAATTTCACATTTAACTATAACTGAATTAATTATATAATTAATTAAATTAATCACCTAATTAGTTCAAAATCTTGCAAATCCAAATCTCTAATTACCAATTGAGAGTCAACCAACATAAAATAACTCAAGAACAATTATAGGTCACCAAGGAGTGACTTAAGCAACTCTAGAATGAAAATTTGGTGTCTTACACCATAATTAGGCCTAATTACACTAATTACCCTAATTAATTTTACACATGTAATAAGACTATCTTATTAGGGTTTCTAAACATCAATTAACACCAAATGATGAAAGAACTTTAATTATATCAAATATAATTAATTGGAAACATAAAGAAATAATTTCAACCAAATAAAATAAAAAATACCTTAATTTTTTCAATTTTTGCATTAATTGCTTCCAACTGTTCTTTCTCATTCTCTAATTTTGGGGAATTCATCAAACCGTAAGGAAGCACTAATATTGCTCTCTCTCTCAAGAACAAAACCATAAAAAAATTTCAAAGCTATAATTTTGTCAAATGACCGAAATTATAGCTTATATAAGAGAATGGACATTTTGACCATTTTAATAATTTTCAATTCATGACTAAAAATGATGCCAAATATTGCATAAATACATGGCCTAACAAAGCACTAATATTGCTCTCTCTCTCAATAACAAAACAATAGAATAATTTCCAAGCCATAAGTTTTTCCAAATAGCCGGAATTATATCTTATATCAGGGAATGGACATTTTGATAATATTCAATTCATTGCACAAATACATGGTCATTATATTTCCAAATATCAAACTTATCTTAGCTAATAATAAAAAATATTCCAAGATATTCTTAATAAATAATCATTTAAATTAATTAACCGTTAATTAATTAAATAATTATTTATTGACATGTGTCAAAATTCAATTGGATGTAATGTATATCTAATCAAATTATGTATCAAATATATACGTATTAGATTTAAAAATATCTCGATATGTGTAAAGTTACGAATAATCCATATTATTAGTAATTAATTACCCTAGTGCTCTACGAGTATACTTTATTAGTAAGACTCTATAGATTTAGGCATTCTGTGCCCATAATTTATCCACTCACAAATTATGATAACCCCAGATAACCACGCTGAACTATACAAATTGAGGTCTAAACATATCATATGATTCCTTTATTATAGGCTATAGGAATTGTACTAGAGATCAACAACTTGATCACGTATTTCCCGAAAAATTTTTGTAAACTTGAGCTTCCACTCACTTGTAAAGTAATATGTTGCCAATAAAACAAACCTTAGTTCTCCAGTGGAAGTCGAAAACGGACCGACAATGTTAAACCTCTGTTAAACGTATTGCTACGGACTAGACAGGTGGCGAGATCTTCACCGGAGATATGGATATTTGAGGTATGTTTTTGACATTTCTCACATTTCTTAGAATAATATTTTGAGTCATTTTAGAGTGTGGGCCAATAATAGCTTGCTTGTCACACTTTATGCCTAAGAGCTCTACCCCTAGAGTGATTTCCTACCTGACCATCGTGAATTTTTGCCATCGTCAAACACTATAAAAGTGGCATAGAATAGGATCTTCGATATAATTCTATGTCCATTAGGTAATATCTCTTACATTTATGTTTTATCTATTGGGTTCTTTAGAATCTTGAGGAAGGGCGATCTTGTAAATACATGATAAAAGGGGCCATCCATGTAATATTGTACCAACTGACATTCATGGTCTATATTTCTTTTGAAAAATAAAGGGTCCAACAATGTTATTATGCATGTTTCTCTCCATAATCTTTTAATTGCTCCGGAGGCTAACGTTGCCAAACGATCTGCATTAACATTTTTAGCACAAAATATTTGGTGAATTTGGAAATCTTCAAATCCTGAGGCTAATTGTTTTTTCTTCAATAGTTGGTTCACATTCCAGCCAGAAATCTATTAACACTTATCCCAACCTTGTGGTTCTCGGTTAATATTATATCTCAAACGGAGATAAATTCATAGCCAATTTTCAGACTTGTCCTATTATGTCCGGTTTGTTGATTATAGATCGATCGTAGTGGGTAAGAAGTAAACACTATGATCTTGTTGCTTTCAAAATAATGTCAGAATTTTTCCTTGGCTTGGTGTAATGCCATAACTAATTTCTCTGCTATTGTATATCATGTTTCAGTATCAAGTAGCATTCTACATGTTTTTTTCTTTTCTTTTTCGTCTCCGAGCAACACTGCACTCACATAATTAATAGGAGACTGCTAGATACAAATATACATTCTCATTAGGTTTTGGAGCTGATATGATATGTAGTTGTTTCCAATAACATTTCAACAATTCTAATACTTTTGTTGTTGGAAATGGTGATCAAGCACCGTTCATTTTTTTGTATGAATATTTATTATTTATGTAATATAATATTTTCTTTATCATGATTATTTATTTTTTAGTATGGTAATTTCTTACTTTTATTTATATATTGTAAATATAAGTGTTAGATTACTCTAAGAGTTAGAGATTTCGAGTTTCACTCGGAATCTTATATGAAATTAGTAAAGACCCGAGAGTTACAATATATGGTGATATAGTTGCAAGAGTTGCAAATGGTGTTGAGAAATATCACACATTCTCTCGAATATAAATTATTCTTGGTCTAGATCTATTGACATGGGTCAGTCATTATATTAGTAAGACTAGTGCATTGTCTATATATGTAATGGACATATGGTTTGTCTTAACAGACTATGAGCTTAGCGGAAGTTTGTATAGAAATGCGGATATTTATTAGTGGAATGAATATCGAAAAAACTCATAGAAGATGATTAATAGATATTCCATAAAACTGTCAATAATTATCTTTTCGAGTTGAGTAGTTATTGTGGTCATTTGACTTGAGACACCACGGTGATCTTGTGAGTGATCCTCTATGCCTGATATCATTTATGTCAGAAACCTTTTATGGTCTGACCTCTGGATGACTGTTAGGTATAGACCGATGCTCACGAAGATCGGTGTGTGTTAATATGAGGATTTGTCAGTCCATATGGTTGGATTATGTTTCCAGAAATTTTTCAGAGTATATTCCGGAAATCTTTCGGCCGAAAGTTCGTTGAAGAAATTATTTATTTAACATTATAAATAATATTGAAAATGAGTTTTGCATATATTATTTATTAATGGAATATAATTATGAAAATTTATTATATATTGAGTAGATAATGGTTTGACAGTAAAACTATAACCTTACTCAATAGGAGACGGTAATGACGAAAGGACTATACATTAACGTTTTAACCTCAACTTGTATGGTTCAGCGTGTCGTGTTTTTTTTTAACCATGATTTGTAGGTGGGCAGAGCTTTATGAATATATATATATATATAGATATATATATATATATATATATATATATATATATATATATATATTATATATATATTATATATATATAAGTAACAACTGAACGTGAGCCTAGAGAGTTCTACTATATTAAATTTACTCGTTGAACACTAGGGCGACTTTCGTCAAATGTTGACAAAGTGTTTTGGGTTTTAGGATTAAATTATTTAATCCGATAATTCATGAGATTAATTAATTTAATTGAATTAATTAATTTTATATCAAGAGTTGATATAAGTTTATTGTATAATAGATGTAAATTTGATTTACATAAAATTAGTAATTAATTAGTGAATTAATTTAATTGTTAAATTAATATACAAAATTAATTACTTAGTTTATACAAATAAATGTATTAATTATTTAAGGTAACTATAGTTAATGCAACTGAATATTTTTTAGTTAAAGTAACTAAAATCATTTAATTGTAATTTAGTTAACTTGGTTTTGGTGAGATTTTTACTTTGGTTAAGTTAAATTTTTGAAATTTGTGGTGTAGGGAAAATATTCTCTAGTACCATGGTTTAAATAAATGGATTGGTTTTGGTTTTCTTTATTTTAATAATAAAACAAAAGCAAAAAAAAAAAAAAAAAAAAAAAATATCAGCTCACTTTCCTTTCTCTGCTTGCTCTCTGCCGAACCAAAAAAAAAAAAAAAAACTGAAATTTTTTTAGTTTTTGGCTCTCCAAATTCAAGCCTAATTCTCACCAAAAAATTACCCAACAAGATATCAAGAACATGGAATTAATCCTAAAGTGTTAAGGATTAATTTGTGTGCTTGAAGTGTTAATTTTTCTAAGGTTTAAGAGTTAAACTTTAGGGAAATTTTTGTTGCCATTTTTGAGTGATCAAACCATCTTTTGGTCACCAAGATTTGTTCTTCAAGAAGCATGATTTGGTGGAGATAGAAGAAGTTCAAAGATTCAAAGAGCTTGGTGGATTTGGGGCTTAGATGCAAAGCTTTTCAAATTGACAAGGACTCAAAGCCATTGTAGGTAAATTTATCTTATAAATTTATTGTTGGGTTGTTGTTGTTGAGAAAATTATTTATGGAATTGTTGGATAATTATAAGCATGTATGTGAGGAATTTTTTTAAGCATTAAATAATATAGAAAATTAATGTATGGATGATATATTGATTTTATATGCATGGTTTATATTTGACAATTGTTGGAGAATATTTTGATGCTAAATTATTTTATTAAGTGTTGATAAAATTGTTAAAGTGTTTAGAATATTTATTTAAGCTTATGAAAATTATATTGATGCATGGAAAAATTAATATATGATGATATATGATTTTTAGTGCATTGGAATAATTTTAAGTTTATGAAAATAAATATTTTAATAGACTTTTTAGGATATTGCAGAAACAAAAAAAAAAATTGCTCGGGATTTGATCTCGCGCACGTTCCGCTGTTCTCAACATATCCGTTCCTCCTAACATTTGTTTGTTCTGGTCCTCATGTGGTTTCATCCCCGAACCAGATAACTTTGAAAAATCCCTTACACTTGTCTGAAAATCTAAAAACAAATCTACTAAGAGCAACTATTCATTTGGTTAGAACTTGGACATCCCTGTTTTTTTTTTAGTGTGGTGGTGTCTAATAGGGCTTTCACTTGAACTGGATTGGCTGACGATATACCTTAAGAAACTTCCGGAAGATATTTCGAATGCATATTTGTTTAGATTAAGTCTCTTTTTTGTGCTTTTGGATAACTTCAAATACTCTCTTCAAATCAGTAATATGGTATTTTTGACATCATGCTTTTGGTTACCATGTCATCAATATAGGCTTCAATAAATTTTCCAATTAGATATTGAAAAATCATATTCACCATTCTCTAGTATTTTTCAACCCAAGGCACATGACCTTATAACAGTAAAGTCCTATTGGAATATTTTTCTCCGGGATTTGATAGTATCCGCTATACGCATCAAGGAATTACAATCTCTCACATCTGCTGTTGCATCCATCAACTGATCATCTTTCGGGAGTGGAAATGGATCTTAAGAACAAGCTTTATTTACTTATATGTTGTCAATATATACTCTCGCCAACTATCGTTCTTCTTCTAGATCACAACCACATTTGAAATCAACTGTGGATATCTAACTTTTCTGATAAAGCCAACCTTCAATAATCTATCAATTCCATCAAAGATAATCTGGCTCCTTTGTTTCTGTTGAATAAGTTTTGCACCTTTAACAATTGCCACATGCAAGATTTGGATCTATCCCGGGCATGTCCTAATGGGAACATGCAAAAATATCTCTGTTGGCTTGAAGAAATTCTATAAACTCCTTTTTTATCTGATTCCGACAATTTAGAACCAATTTGGATTTTCCTATCTAGGAGCATCGATCCAATGGTCGAGATTCTAGTGTTTTAATTGTTGGTGTTTGGTAATTGCTATCATCGGTAAGCCATTTTGGAGCCAGACTTGGTAACTAGGGGTGTTTATTGGATCGGATCAATCCGCAACCCGATCCGATTCGACGTAACCTATTTTTGTATTAAGGCCCGTGTAAACGAAGATCCTCTTTTTTCATTTTTTTTATCAAATGGCCATGGTCATTTTTTCCACCAAAATGGCAGTAGCCATTTCTCACCAAAAATGACAGTTGCCATTTTTTTAGAAATATTGGAATTTCTGTTGTCAAATCATCCGACCCGAGCTTAAGCGGAGTAGGTAAAATTTCCGACTGTCTCACGTTCTTACAAGAAATACACAATTTAGACTCAAACCCAGGACTTGAAAACCAAATCTTAAACCACCAAGCCACACCTCTTAAGGTAGCAGTTGCCATATAGTAAAAGTAAAAAATGGCTAAATGCGATTTTTGTTATTTTATGGTGGCTCGACAAAATTCAAGTGTGTGGTTATAATAACAAGCTTCTCAAGTAAGTCTTGTTCTTTATTTGGCCATGTGTTTCTTCCCAAGCCAGTGGTTTAGGAGTTAGATGCCTAAACCTTTCGTATGGTCTGATGGATCCTCTATCGATACACACAGGTTATCATACGCATCATATTATACCCAGTGACACCCAAAGGTTGGATTATAAAATGTCTCCAACATGTGTGTAACCAAAGCATGGTGGATCACATATATAACCACAGTGACATCTCAAGTAAAAAGACCAACTATACTACTCGACTTAATCAGACAACCTATTGACATTTATGCTTTCTATATATTAGGTGTCTTCCTGAGTCGTTCAATATTCATTCTTTAATTAATACCCACATGTCTATACGAACTTCCGCAAGCTCATGATTCACTGGGATAAACTATCAAAGTAATATTTCGATGTACAACATGTACCGGTCTCAACGAGTCCAAAAACCGACCTGTGTGAAGACCTTGACTGTGAATAGTTTTTAGAATAGACTATATAGAGATATTTTCCAATGCCAATTACAATAATATATATCTCTACAGTAACTATTTTAAGGCCTCTACTAATTAATGCATATATTTAACAACTTAAATCTCTCATGCATAAATTGACATTCTTTAGTAACCATATAATTATAAATAATATGTAATAACTAATGAAAATGGAGATCTGAATCTAATATTCGGATTGGTACTCAAAACACGAAGGATCCGAACTGAATATATATTCATGTACTATGGCAGAAAAACCTATTGTTTTAACTTCATTTTCTGGGAACTGATTTTTTACAATACTGCCTCCATTGACAAGGATCCGATGCACCAATGTACTCTTCAATATCAGAGAGATAATCGAGGGATCAATACGAGGGAAATCCACATTGGCCAAATCTTTGCGTGAAAAAGTAACGGGAGCCAAATCTTCTGCCACTGTCATCACCATTGCTCCTGATTTTTCTTCCACTCTGGATATTTTCGCCTCAGAGGCTTTTCGGTAATGTGCTCTTTATGATTCCCATAGGAGTTCTCAACAAGTCTTCCATATATCATAGAAATATCCTCTTGGTTTATATTCATCTGAGACAATAAGAAAATGATGTAAGATATTACTTTATTATCTGATCCTCCTGCATAATCATCAATTGAACCATCTATCAGCCCAATTTCTATTGGGGGTTCATCAATTTCTTTTCCACTGGGCCTTTTTCAAAAATTTGATTTTAAGAAATAGTTATTCCGGATTGGGCTATCATCATTTCACATTTATATCATTTATCTCATTTTAAAGGTTGAGATTTAATCAAGATAAATCTAAGGGTCAAAATCTTGACAACATATTAATGAATTTGATCCAAAAGTTGGCTTGACTTTTGTGTTGGCAAAATAATGACCATTAGATTTATTTTGACTAAATCATAACCATTAAAAGGAGATAAAAGAAATAATGCAAAAGGATAATAGCCCATCCCAGTTATTCCTGCAGTTCATCTGTATTACAGGAGTTTCCCTTATTTGAGGAGCCATTGGATTAGGTGGTCTAGTTTCAGGTGTGGATTATTTTTCTCAAGGTTGACCTGAGAAAGCTCTCTTCTTCTCCCTAGGTGATTTGAAAGAAGGTTTTGGGTTGTTGTTGTTGTTGTTGTTAAAAGCCTAGACAAAATGAGCACCTAGGAAAAAAAGGCCATACGCAGATAATGAAGAACCATAAGACTGAATTACCTGGGATGTCTGTGCCCATAAAAAATCGTTGTTAGGTGCTCCATTTTTTTTTCCTGGGGGTAGTAAAATCATGATCGGGATTGCGGAGGGTCAGAGAAGGGCAATTATGCTGCCGTTACTCTTCAGTTTTCTGTTGGCTCGGGGCATTTTCTCTACCCCTTCTTACCTCTATTCAATCCTTTTCCTTCTTCTTGTTGCTGGATATCTCGTTCATACACATCTTATCTTCAAATGACATTTGAATTTTTTTTTTTCAAGTAAATCATTTGTACGCGAAAAAGAAAAATCTCAGCTCGATCTTTTTTTTTATTATTTGGGGATAAGAGATAGATAAATAGACACATCCCAAGTTGATGATAAAGTACACGGACGTTCCAGTGGGCATTATGCACTTCTTACCCAACAACCCCTTAGAGGAAGGTCAAAACAGGGGGACAGCGCGCAGGAGAAATGGAGGTAATCAAGATAGAACAAAAATTCAAAATAATCATGCAATTGAGAAGATACATCGACCTGGGGCTGATCTTTGAATAGGAAAAAGAGTGGATCCGCAGGTTCCCAAATGAATTGGCTTATTCGAAAAATCAACATCAATGGCAATAGTTCTCCGCTTCCTCAACTGCTTAAAATTCTTATCCTCCTGAACTCTTATCCATTGTTGATTCTTCAAGTTAACTTCCTCCACGCTTTGAAAGTCTTTTCGGGTCATGTATTCAGCATATGATGAGTCAGCCCAGATTATCTTCCGATATATCTTGGCGGCCAGACTTGTGCCATAATCAGGAACTTGTAGCAGCTCCCAGTTGAATCTATTTAGAAAAGATATTGTTGACGGTGGATTTTGTTCTCAGGGTAATACGGGAATATTACTCCCGAGATAATCCTCCTTCAATAGTGAATTTGTTTGGTTATGGGAGAAACCAAAAGCAAACTTAGCAGAAGATGGATAATGCGCCAACCAACAAGGAGATTTAACGTGGTTCGGTGGATTTGGATCCAACCTACGTCCACGGACACAAAACGAATAATACTTTTTATTACTGAGATATGCTTCTCTGATATCTCTTGAGTTTACAAGTCTGATCTTAATAATTCTGATGCCTCTTACGCACACTCTACCCTCCTATTTATAATAGTGTAAAAATCAGATTCCTTCTCCTACAAGAATTTCCTAGTTGAAACAATTTCCTTTTCCCATAAGGATTCCTAGCCAAAACTATTCCCTTTTCCCATAAGGATTCCTAGTCAAAGCTACATTTACTCCCTTTATCCTACTAGGACATTGACTTACCAGTTTACCCTATGAAGGTAGGATAACTTGTCTTCCTATCCGTAAAAACAGGATGTCTTATCTTCCTGAGCACGCCTCGCCATGTGCTCGGTCTTCATGAGGTCGGTCATGATAGTCTTTTGAACTGAGAATGCTGCTGTCGATCTAATAATGCCCGGTCATCCGATCTCAAGTGGTCGGTTTACCGATCGTAAAGTGCCCGGTCTCTTACTGTTCACTTTGTAACACTCATGTGGTCGGGTCGGCATCAATGATCTTGATCAACGAGGGAGTTACCCTTTTTACCCATGTCGTACTGCTTAAATATCATAGTGCTTTAAAAAACACCATCAACATCTATCCCCTAGTTCTCGGTAACAACGAGTTTGCGAGTTGATGCCGGGAACTATAAAAAAAGATGGTGTGCCGATGAATCCATCGGTGGTTACTCCAGGAACCGTAGGGAAAAATGCCTTGGCTGCAAATCTGGTCCTTCCTGCCACCTTCATGTGTTCAATCAACGAGGATCCAAATATCTACCTGTGGAGAAAATGCTTTGCCCTTATACTGATGATGATAGACTCGGTGGGACGTAACCTGACCCCGAACTGAGAAGAACATTTGGCTCTGGGGGAATGTCACCTCCCCCGACCAATAGAGGGCCGCCATGGGGGAGATGCTCTGATCCCATGCCGATGATAAGTCTCTCGGTGGGACGTATCCCGACCCCGAGCTGAAGAAAGACTTGGCTCTGGGGGAATGTTACATCCCCAGTCAAAAGAAGCCGACTCGGTGGGAAGTAACCCGACCCCGAGCTAAAAGAAAGACTTGGCTCTAGGGGAATATCACATCCCCAGTCGAAAGAAATCGACTCGGTGGGACGTAACCCGACCCCGAGCTAAAAGAAAGACTTGACTCTGGGGGAATGTTACATCCCTAGTCCAAAGAAGCCGACTCGGTGGGACGTAACCCGACCCCGAGCTAAAAGAAAGACTTGACTCTGGGGGAATGTTACATCCACAGTCCAAAGAAGCCGACTCGGTGGGAAGTAACCCGACCCCGAGCTAAAAGAAAGAATTGGCTCTAGGGGAATATCACATCCCCAGTCTAAAGAAACCGACTCGGTGGGACATAACCCGACCCCGAGCTGAAAGAAAGACTTGGCTCTAGGGGAATATCACATCCCCAGTCTAAAGAAACCGACTCGGTGGGACGTAACCCGACCCCGAGCTGAATAAACCATAAGGCCTCGATGGAACGAAATCCAGCCCCGAGCCGAATAACCAAGCGGCCTCGGCGGAACGAAATCCAGCCCCGAGCCAAATAAATAAGTGGCCTCGGCGGAACGAAATCCAACCCCGATGTGGGACACAGGAACTGGACGACGTATGCTGTTCCGGGCTCGCGGCCCGGTTGGGAGTACGGAGTAGCCACGGGGGACTAAACCGGAGAATAATGGAGTCGCCACCCGGTGTGAACCGGGAAAATGAGATTTAAGGCCGCACTCACCCCTCGCAAGGGAAGACCTCAAACCGTTGGGTTCAGAATGGTCCCTTACTTATGTCACTTGTAATGAAAGGATTTGTGTAATAATTTAATCAAGCTTAAGTAACACTTATTTCCAAGAGTATCATGCTTCTAAATCCATATGCACAAAAATAAAACTTACACCTAAATTTGCATATATTTCACATCAAAGATTGCATGCTTGAAAGTGCATCAAAATGGCAACGAACATACAACTTCATTGGCATATTGCATTCATGGAAACACAAGCACACACTAACCACACAAGCACACTTAAAGGCGAATCAAATAATGGCGAACATGTGATTTCATAGACATATCATAAACAAATAGCCATTACATGTCCATGCACAAATAAAAGAGTCAACTAAGTACATAATGCAAAAAGACACTTAAGGATGCAATTAGGCATTAAAGTGAGCATGCTATGACGTGGAGCAAAAGAAGATAACTAATATGGACACAAGGACACATGTGAGCACTTTTCCAAGTGGTACGTGGAATTGTATCCCAAGTACAGACCG
Organism: Zanthoxylum bungeanum; assembly: GCA_019454045.1. NCBI lineage: Eukaryota > Viridiplantae > Streptophyta > Magnoliopsida > Sapindales > Rutaceae > Zanthoxylum > Zanthoxylum bungeanum. Next base: position 55,300 of record SKCR01009094.1, read on the forward strand.
CACTACCGTCCATTCGGAATCGGCTACGGAATTTATGTCTGGGTTTCCATCCGATATACCACAAGAAATGATACTCAAATGCTATCACAACATGGATATATGAATTGTAATACGTTAAGCCGAGACAGGGATAGATGATGCAATCAATAGATGAAAGACACGGCAAATATCGTGGTAAAGGTAGCCTTTTCGGCTTTTCTTCCCCCAAATGGAGAACCTTTTAATCCAACACAATAAGCCCATGCGGCTTTCGTTACAATGCGTACAAAGATAAAGATAACTATATGAAATTTCGTATACCCGATTGAATACATCTTACATTCAACCGAGTATATATCAACCGACGTGGCAAAACATCATGGTAAAGGATTTTAACCCCTCCAAATAGGGGACCTTTAATCCGACTTACTAAGCCCATGCGTTCGATCGCATCATGCATACAAAAATAAAGACAATCATATCAAACTTAGTATGCCCGATTGAACATATCTTACATCCAACCGAACATACATCAATCGACGCGGCAAAGCATCGTGGTAAAAGGATTTTAACCCCTCCAAATAGGGGACCTTTAATCCGACTTACTAAGCCCATGCGCTCGATCGCATCATGCATACAAAAATAAAGACAATCATATCAAACTTAGTATGCCCGATTGAACATATCTTACATCCAACCGAACACACATCAACCGGCGCGGCAAAGCATCGTGGTAAAAGGATTTTAACCCCTCCAAATAGGGGACCTTTAATCCGACTTACTAAGCCCATGCGCTCGATCGCATCATGCATACAAAAATAAGGACAATCATATCAAACTTAGTATGCCCGATTGAACATATCTTACATCCAACCGAACACACATCAACCGGCGCGGCAAAGGATCGTGGTAAATGATTTTAACCCCTCCAAATAGGGGACCTTTAATCCGACTTACTAACCCCATGCGCTCGATCGCATCACAACATAAATAAATAACATGCAGAAATTAGAAGACGGAATAATAAAGTGCGAATAATCAAAATAACATAAAGCGAAATATGCGACGTTTACTCAAGTGGTACGTGGAGTTGTATACCAAGTACAGACCGCACTACCGTCCATTCGGAATCGGCTACGGAATTTACGTCTGGGTTTCCATCCTATATACCACGAGAGACGACGTATTTTCCATTTTAATCAATGGCCACAACACACATCACATGCAAACAATATTCAATAAATAATTAAAACACAATTAAAAGAATCAATAAAAATTAAATAAAAAAACAAGTGTGAAAGGTACCCTCAGGTCTAACCTTTTAAGTCGTCTTCCGGACTCGTGTTTACAACCGTCGGAAGGGCTATCACTCCGCAACTTTTCTGGTTCACTTGTTTAACGTCTTAACTCGCCGTTTCACCATTTTGGTCGCCGTTTTAACTCCGTTTGCTGCTGTTTTTTGATGTATTTTTGGGTCACTGTTTCAGGTATATTTGTGGACTGTTCTGGCTCGATTTTGGGGACTGTTTCGGGCAGTTTCGGGGACTGTATTCGGTGGTAAAAGGGGCTGTTTTCTGGACAGTTTTCGGGACAGTTTTGGGGCAATTCTGGATAGTTTTGTGGTATTTTCAGGCAGATTTCAAGGTCAGTTCAGTGCAGTTTTCAGTGTTTAGGCAGTGCAGTTTTTCATTGTTATAATTAGGTCAGTTTATTGTTTACGTGGGCTGTGTTTCACGTGAAGGCTGAAGGTCTTTTGTTGCGTGGAGGTATTAGCTAGGTTGAAGGTTAGGCGTGAGTGGGTGAAGTTGAAAGGAGCTATGTTGGCGTTTGAAGGGCTGGACGTCAGGGTAGTACGTGGCTAGCGAAGTGGGCTGTGACGGTGGCGTTGATTAATAGGGGTTTACGTGAGGCAGAGGCTGTGAAGGTGTGGCGTGATTAATAGGGGTTTACGTGACTAAGGCTGAACGTGGCAAGGTCAGAGGGTGTTAGGTGACCGTGGAGTATGAGAGGGATGAGAAGGCTGTTTTTGTGTGGTTATATAAGGTGAGTGTCGTGAGGAGTTAAGCCGTGCACTGAAGGTGTTGAGGTGTGTGTTTGATAGGTTTATTGCCGTGAATGATGAGTTCTTGTGTGTGTATGGGCGTGGACTTGAGAGAGTGGAGAAGACAATGGCTTGTGTAGTGTTGTTTATATAGAAGATGGCTAGGGTTTTCTCCTTGTCTCACAAGGAAATGATTTGATTTGGTGTCTAAGAAGGAAAGCAATGGATTGAGGGGGGACAAATTTGGTTCAAATAGGAAGTCAATATCTTTAAATTGGTTATTAGTGATTTAATTAGGCATGATATTTGTTGATTGATTTAATTAGGCATGCAATTTCTTTAATTTAGTATATGATTTTGTTTAGTTAGGAAGTTAATATATTTGATTAGTTTATATTAGGCATATACTTATTTATGTTTGGTAAATATTTTATTTATTTATTTAATTAATTTTATTAATATTTTATTTAGTTAATGTTTTAATTTAATTAATAATTATTTAATTTAGGGTGTGTATTAAAGGCTTTGGGGCGTGTGTTATTAAACTTTCAATTTTAATTTAATTAATTGGTTCCGTTTTAACTTTAATTTAATTTCAATTGGTTTTAATTAAAATTTGTGACATGTGTTTTAAATGTTTTAATTATTTTTAATTTGTGACATGTGTTTTAACACGGAGGTCCAACAAGCGAACCCGAAGCCAATCTAGCGAATAAAAACTAACAAAATGCTGATTCCCTTCCGACGATCGTTTCCCGCAACTTCCTCGACTAAAAAAAGTAGTGCCTCCAACTGAGACTCATCATCGGGTTTCACATGCAAAAATGCAATGTCTACACCCGAGCCGAATAATCAAGCGGCCTTGGTGGAACGAAATCCAGCCCCGAGCCGAATAAATAAGTGGCCTCGGCGGAACAAAATCCAGCCCCGAGCCGAAACAAACATCGGTCTCGGCGGAACGAAATCCAGACCCGAGCCGAAAAGAAACATCAGTCTCGGCGGTACAAGAGCAGACCCGAGCCGGAAAGAAACATCGGTCTCGGCGGTACAAGAGCAGACCCGAGTCGGAAAGAAACATCGGTCTCGGAGGTACAAGAGCATACCCGAGCCAGAAAGAAACATCGGTCTCGGTGGTACAAGAGCAGACCTGAGCCGTAAAGAAACATCGATCTCGGCGGTACAAGAGCAGACCCGAGCCGGAAAGAAACATCGGTCTCGGCGGTACAAGAGCAGACCCGAGCCGGAAAACATATATCAACAAAACGGACTCGGCGGTACAAGAGCATACCCGAGCCGTAAAATAAATATCAAAACCCTTGTGTGGGCCATAACAAATAGGCATAATCAAATGTCAGCCTAAGACATAAGAGGTCTTACTCAAATTTTGGGATCCGTTGCCTTTCTTGCAACTCTACAAGGGTCACTACAAGCAAGGCTCTTCTTAATACATCCTCTCTGCATCTCAGCTTTCCACGCATCCGACCGGATGACTTCCGCTATCAACTTTGGTCGACCTCAAAAACCGAATGGTCTATGTACACACTGAGATAGCCTTTTTTCACCAAGTCTTCCACCTGCTCCCGCAGGTCTCTGCACCCATTCGTGGCATGTCCCCTTACGTTATGGTAGATACAGTAAGCCCTACTATTTCCCTCCTCAATCGGGAACCTCCTCAAATTAGGCTCGGCCAACAGACCTTTATCCTGGATTTCCCGAACTATCTGGGCCATAGGTTTGTTCAGGGGGGTGTATATTGTCCTCCCCGCGACACGGTTGACTTGGACATATGACTTTATCTCTTGAACATGACTACTCGGTGGTGTCGGTCTGAGTTTCTTCTACTCCGGGACTGGTCTCCTCAAATTTCTGATCGAATCCCACTGATTTTCTGACCTGAGTATCTTAGCCTTTCGGGTGTCTACTCCCCGGGAAATCTTTTTCTCCTCCTCTATTAAGATAAACTTCCTGGCCAACTCCAGGGCAGTGGCATAATCCGATACGTCTTGAATCCTCATGTGAGTCCACAAGTTCCCGACCTTCAGACCTCCCTTGAGACTTTCTAGCGCTTCCGATGACTCATACGCTCCGACCTCGAGCACTAAATTGTGGTACCTTTCAATAAAATTCCTCAGGGGCTCATCATCCCCCTGCTTCATCAGTCTCAATTCTCCCACCATTTTCTTCGGGACGCAGGCCCCTTTGAAGTGCCCAACAAATGACTTCCTGAGTTGCGTGAAGTTTCCGATACTCCCCGGGGCTAGACTTCTGAACCAAATAATGGCAGATCCCCCCAAGGTTAGGGGGAATACTTTGCAAACGGCATCCCCTACTACTCATTGGACCTCCATCAACAGGACAAAACTCTCAATGTGGGATTTTGGATCAGTGTGGCCCTTGTAGGGCGTCATGGACGGCATGTTGAATCGTCTTGAGAATTTTACCGACCTTATTTCTTCTGTGAAGGGAGATTCAACCTCGCCGTCCCGAGCATCTTCTGTATCAGTTTTGGGGTTTACTCCCCACTTGGCCATTTCTTTTCTTAAACAAGACTTTATACTGCCATATGTGTCACTATACCGCCTCCCGCGGCCTCCTTCGCGTCTGTCACCACGGGTGCGGCATTTCTAATGACTTGAGACTTCCCGTCCAGTTTCACCATCCTTCATGTTTCCCCTTCTGGTATCGCGAGGGCCATCACAGGATGAATCTGGCGACGGTCACCCCTCTTATTCTTCCCACGTATCCTCTGTTTGTAAATCTTTTTCTACCACTACGAACCTCAATCCGTAGGGACCCTTCCTCATCGGTTCATCGTCATCACTCACATCTGCGACCCTTTTTCCTTCCGCTATTTTTCCTTTTCTTCGGCTGGTCCCGGTTTCCGGTCTCTCGTTGTTCATTCCTTCCATTCTCTCCAGTCGATCTATCATGGATTTTATGCTTTCTTCCATCTTTTTCATCCAGTCCGTAGCTGGACTCCCTAGTGACTGATGATTTCCGCCTTCTGACATTGTCTTTTTCTTGAACTGCTTTTTGTCGCGAAAGTCCCCACAGACTACGCCAACTGTTGACGGCGGATTTTGTTCTCAGGGTAATACGGGAATATTACTCCCGATATAATCCTCCCTCAATAGTGAATTTGTTTGGTTATAGGAGAAAGCAAAGGCAAACTTAGCAGAAGATGGATAATACGCCAACCAACAAGGAGATTTAACGTGGTTCGGTGGATTTGGATCCAACCTACGTCCACGGACACAAAACGAATAATACTTTTTATTACTAAGATATGCTTCTCTGATATCTCTTGAGTTTACAAGTCTGATCTTAATAATTCTGATGCCTCTTACGCACACTATACCCTCAAATTTATAATAGTGTAAAAATCAGATTCCTTCTCCTACAAGAATTTCCTAGTTGAAACAATTTCCTTTTCCCATAAGGATTCCTAGCCAAAACTATTCCCTTTTCCCATAAGGATTCATAGTCAAAGCTACATTTACTCCCTTTATCCTACTAGGACACTGACTTATCAGTTTACCCCATGAATGTAGGATAACTTGTCTTCTTATCCGTAAAAACAGGATGTCTTATCTTCCTAAGCGTGCCTCACCATGTGCTCGGTCTTCATGAGGTCGGTCATGATAGTCTTTTGAACTGAGAATGCTGTTGTCGATCTGATAATGCCCGGTCATCCGATCTCAAGTGGTCGGTTTACCGATCGTAAAGTGCCCGGTCTCTTACTGTTGGCTTTGTAACACTCATGTGGTCAGGTCGGCATCAATGATATTGATCAACGAGGGAGTTACCCTTTTTACCCCTGTCGTACTGCTTAAATATCATAGTGCTTTAAAAAACACCATCAACAGATATAAAGCCATCTGTAGGTCTCTGTTTTAATTTAAAGATATTTTCAATAGTCTTAAGTGGCCTACATAAGTTCTTGTAGTGGAGTAGGATGTTTCACTCAGACGCTCAAAATTTTGAAATGTGTTTGGTGGAAATAATCCAAACCAATCTAACGTCTGTCCTTCCAAGCTGATTGAGAATACCTTGTAATATAAAGCATCATCATTGGTCTCCAAATCCATCTTATAGAGGATATGAAATAAATGTGGGAATTTGTACGTTATAATAGTGGGAATTTGTATGTTCTAAGGCTTTTTCTACCCTAGCCTCCATTGTTCTTTTTCTACAGAGAAAAAGAAGACAAACTATTGTGATTTATTTCTTTAAATAATTTAGAGAAATTCTTTTATGAGATTCAAGAGCCCATAATCAATACTTCTTGGTGACAAGACATAGCACAAAAGATTGAGTGGAAGACCAGTTCATTTACGTCAACTCACGGCATCAACAAAAGGGGTGTTGAAATCGGTCATTATATTGAATCAATTTAAGGCAATTGTAATTTGTTGCACAGTGGCGCGCTAAAACAAATTCAAAGCAATTGGAATTTTTTGAATTGGCACAAATACGTTTCTCATTGATCATGCATGGCTTCTTTGTTTATCACAGTAGATGGTGAATTCCACATTCAGACCACAATCGAGATTTCGTAGGATTGAGGCACCAACGATCCTGTAAAACATAGGTAGAGAGAGTACAGAGTAACTACCCACTAGTGTGGTGGATATCGTAGGTAATGTGATACTCAAATCATCAAGAGCGACGAGCGGAAAAGAGGAATAACAAGGCAAAATGTTACCTCAATCTTCGTGATTTGTTGCTGTGAAAGCGGTAGCTAGTGTTTATGGAGTAATGTGCTTTGAGAACTCGAGTTTGAGATCCAATACTTGACTTGTTTAATCCCTCCATCATTTGGACCTCGTCTCATTTTATAGGCTGTGGAAGTAGCCTGTTAGTGGAATTTGAATTCCTTAGAATAGTCGTATTCCAATCATATTAGGATATGGTGTTGAGTTGAGATTGAGTTAAGAGTGCCTAGGTATCCGGGATTAGGTGTAATCCCAATTGTATTTGGACTTTAATTACCATATTTGTAGGTGATATATCTTGATCCAAATACATAGTTTCCTTGTTGAAAATGAATTAGTCGTGTGTAGATTGGCAGATAGTGTATACTGGGACATTACATGATATGGGGTCATGTCGACTAGGATATTATTAAAGTAATGTAAGCTAGGACATTAAGTAATACGACTTGTATCTCTTGGAGACTTTTGGGTTGTGTGGACCTCTTACACATATGGGTGTGTAGGCTCCTGGGCCCTGTATATGAGTCATGTGTGTAGGCTTAGGGCCGTAGATAGCCGACTATTGATAGTCATGTGATAAGCAATCTAATCCCAATAGGTGTCGGCTGAAAATAGTCCAGTAGATTGAGATTTGAATTAACATAGGAGTAGTCCCAATTAATAGGTTGACAAAAGTATGGCTATCGATAGCCTTGCGTTTGAGTATGATTGACCCAATAGATAAGTTGTTGATTGAAATTAATTGTCAATTGAATTTTCCATGTCGTCTGGACTCCATGTGTCAACTGGAACCCATATTGATTGGGCCTTGGTAGAAGCCCATGGTAAAATTTGGGCCAACTGAAAGCCATGAGACATAATCTCGTGCAAGTGGACTTGTCGGAAGCCCAAGTGTTGTTTGGGCCCAAGTGTCGAATTAGACATAATAACATTTGAGTTCTTAGCCCAAATTTGGCCCGTACAGTTTGTCACACACTCTCTAAGTCAATGAGTGTCTGGAGTTTCCAAGTTTATTGGGTCTTCAATGTTGCTTGGAATTTCAATATCGACTTGACCTGATGAATGTGCAAAGGTTAGTCGACCAAACCTGACGAAGATCTAGGAGAGTCTTCAGTCTACTAGATCGGATGAAGGTATAGTAGTCTTCAATCGACTAGTCCAAATGAAGGTCTATGAGAGTCTTCAGTCGACTAGACCAAATGAAGGTATAGAAATCTTTAGTCAACTAGACCAGATGAAGGTTTATAAGAGTCCCTAGTCGATTAGACCAGATGAAGGCCTAGGATTCTTTCAATCGATTAGACTGGATGAAGGTCCTAGATAGCCTTCTATATTGACTGGACCAGATAAAGGTCGATGAGAATTCTATGTCGACTAGACCAAATGAAGGTCCATGAGTCTTCCATGTCGATTGGATCAGATGAAGGTCCAAGAGAGTCTTTAATATCAATTGGACCAGATGAAGGTCCATGAGTCTTCAATGTTGACTGGATTAGATGAAGGTCCATGAGTCCTTGATATCGACTGGAGTTTATGAAGGTCCATGAGTCTTTGATGTCGACTTGACCAGATAAGGGTCCAAGCTATTCTTCAATGTCGACTAGACCAAATGAAGGTTAATGAGTCTTTACTATCGACCGGACCAGATGAAGGTCCATGAGTCTTCAATAGCGACTCGACCAGATGAAGGTCTATGAGTCTTCAATGTCGAGTGGACTAGATGAAGGTCCATGAGAATCTTTAATCGACTAGACGAGATGAAGGTCCATGAGAGTCTTCAATGACGACTAGACTAGATAAAGGTCCAAGAGTCTTCAATGTCGACTGGACCATATGAAAGTCCAAGAGTCTTTAATATCGACTGGATATTATGTTGGACAATTATGACCCATAGCATCACTATATGTAAAAGACACGGTGTTCTTTGTACAAATTAACTATGTGACAGAGGAAATTGCTCTTTTATCATTTTGTAATTGGATTACTTGGATATATAAATGATAAAAGTCCACATGATTAGTACCGGATTAATAAGATATTAGACAATATTAATCCATGAAAGGTTTAATCATTAAATATCCCTAGTCGTAGTATTATCAAGACTGGACATCGATAATGCGGAATAGACTAGTATTACACTTGTGCGCGTTATAGAAGCTTAACGGTATAGTTCTCATATATTTAAGTATTGGATACTTATGTAAGTGTGATATGAGGTTTTGTTAGCCATTGGACCGGGAACAGCTTCGCACTGGATAGACCCCTCGGAGTCCCATTGGTATTATGACAATGTGTCTATGAGAATCTGAATCAGGGTAGGTGTATATGGTCTTAACTTGAGACTTGCATTGCTAATACTTACGATAATCAGTATACTTTGGTTTTGGTCGTCCGGAGCTTTAACAGGTTCTGTGTACGCCTCTTCTGGGTTTACTGAGAATTGTAGTGTATTGGACGTGATGTCAAGATGGAAATATCACTTCAGTCATATGGAGATGATGATCACGCAGGATACAGAACTAGTATTCTTAAATGCTGCAGCTATCGGGATAGTATGACAAGGTCATGATTATCCGATTACAGATACTAGTTGCTAGTGATCTGATATATGCTTCGTACAGGGCAGACACAATTCCAGCCCCAGGCCTAGCATGTGACATCCGATACTGGGTCGTAATACGCAATACATAGTATACTATGCCTGATAAAGATTATATATTCCTCATTGAATATTTCTGGAGAATTAGGTAGGCACGGTGCTTTGCTAGAAGCCAACCATGTCTTGTAAATCGGTAAGAACGTGGTACGAGGTACACACGTGTTCGGATAGTCCGATGACCGCATTTATTGCCAACATATCTATGGATCTCTTGGGTAGCTTCCCAAAGATTCACCGATGACATTTGACTCGAACTGAATTTATTTCGGATTAATTATGGTAAGAATTAATCTGGGATTAATTATCAGAGAGAAAATTAATCTGGGATTAATTACGTCAAGAATTAATCTGAGATTAAATTCATCTAGAAGAGACAACGTGATTAATTTGGAATTAATCGGCAAAGTAAATTTAATAATTAAATTGGATTTTACTATTTAATTTTTCAATTGGGTTAAAATAATATATCGAATTTATTAATTGAAATTGGATTTCAATACATAATTAAAATTGGATTTTAATTCAAGCGAACGAATTAATTTGGAAATAATTCGTAAGCGACTTTCGTAATAATTTTACGAGGCATTATTATGTAATTAAATTGGATTTAATTATTTAGTGACGGAAAATTCATTTAGTCGAATTAAACAAACCGGGCCCAAAGTGTGTTGTGTAAGCCAACTTGAATTTTGAATTCAAAATTAGGTGGGACCCACCACTCACATCACTTGTCAAATTGTGATGGTGGTAGTTGGCAATAGTGATATGATTATTTAAACACACAACAAAAAGTCAACAAATGACTAATAAATTAAGTTTGGAACTATTCACTCATCATCTCCCTCTCTCTTGGCCGAATCTACTACCTCTTCTCCTTGAATTTTTGTTGCAAAACTTCACCATTGCTAGCACTTTGGGAGTCAAAAGAATGTGATAGGGAAACTCACCCTTGAGTTTGGAATTCAAAAGAAAGCTTGGAGCTTCTTCTACAACAAAGAAAAGTTTTGAATCTCATCCAATCAATGTAAGTTTGTTCCGCAAACTTTCTTGAATTATTCACACTAGAATCATGTTTAGGATCCTTGGACAAGTCTTAGAGACACTAACAATGGTATCAGAGTGAGATCTAAGGATGATTGAATCTAGGGTTTATGGACTTTAATTTGGGATTTTTTGCTTGGAGCATGATTTGTCTAAATTGATTGTTTGGTTATGGTTGTATGATGATGAATTGGATTTGTGCATCTTTGGATTTGAGAAAAATAGATTGGATTAATTTTCCCCAAAATTCACCTCTTGGCCGAATGCACCCTAGAACAAGTTCATGGTGATTTTTTGAATTTGACAATTGGATATGTTAATTGGCATGAAATTGAATATTAATTGTTGATTTAATTGGATAGAAATCAAAATTGGATGTTAATTTCATGTATTGCCGTGAACTTGAGCATGTTGGAATGAGTTGGTTTTGCTTGAATTTGTTTGGACATGAATTGAAATATTAAGCATGATTAATTTGATTAATTAATATTTTGGAAATATTAGATTAATAGATTAATTGTGTTAATTAATGTGATATTTGAAATATTATGTTAATATAATTAGTCTTTAAAATTGAATTAGGCTAATTTGTTATATTTGGGCTAATGAGCTTGGTTGGGCCAAGTTTTTTTTTTTGGACAATGGGTTGGATCCAATTGGGCTTAAAACAATTTCCATAAAAGTCCAAATTTGACTTTTGAGCCTTTAGTAATTTAATTGGGCATAATGGGCCTAAATTCATTTTTTGCAAAATGGTGATTCTTTAATGGGCCTTGGCTATTGGATTCAATCCATATTGGCCAAAGCCCATGCCTAAAGAATTAATTGAAAGCCCATTGGACTTTAAATGAATTGGTATTGGATGCTAATTGGGCCTTTGAGACTCAATTGGATTGGATTTGGAATCCAAGTCTAAAAGACACTATTAAAGGTATAATTATTTAATTTGGAATTAAAAATTGAATTAGTATTGGATACAATTTAAATTGGATTTAAAATTGTAGTTTGATATAATTCAAGAATGCGTACTTTGAGTATTTATTCTTAAACGAGTTGGACTCGCGCAAATCAAATCGTTGTATGAACATTGGATGGTCATTAATTCGAAAATTAATTAATTGGATTAAATTGATTGAACAACATGCTTTGTGTGAATACTTGGATGTATTTGTATGAAAAAATGTATATCAGATGGATATTAGATGGGTGGGGGCAATTTTGGAAATTGTTGTAAATTTGGAATTTATTTAATTGGACCTGCGTGTCCGGCCTTTCACTTCTATTCTTTTTGTATTTCTCTTCTCACCAATTCCCCTCAATGTAAATGAGATTTCTTTTAGTGTTATTTAATTGGGTAGAAGAATGTAAAATGCTAGCGGGAGAGAGGAAAGAGAGAGTGATTTGTTCTAGGAACAAATTGTATTATATATCCATTCGCATATCATTATTAATTTTATTCGCGCCTTATAGCTTTTAGAATGCATTAAGGGTGTATGATGAGACCAATCAAGATAATAAATTGGTTGCCAATTAACGCGAAAAACCCTCATTAAATATTAAGCGTTTTCCTTCCATTGAGTGGTTCTTTCTCAAGATCCAAGATTTGAATTGGTTTGTTTTGGCCAAAGTCAAGATCAATGTCCATCGCGGATGTGTTTGAACCACGAAAGCTTTGTTCTATAATCGATGTCTTGGGCAGTTGTGACTTGTTTGGCCAAAGTCCAGGTCACTTCTGTACTCGACATGGATTACTACTCTTTCCCACTGTCAATGGGTCGCACTTAGCTGGAATCATTAAGCTTGTTGAGCCAATCCAAGCTTAGTTGATTCAGAGGAAAATGTTAGGAAATATATCTTGGATATATAATTTTGGACTTGGAGGTGATGAGCGGAAAATATATCAATATTTACCGCCCCTTTAACTTAATATTTTGTTTAGTTTCTGTCGGGTTTGATGAACGTTTTGATGTGTTTTAGTTTATTTTGCAGATAAAATAATATCGGGTCTCAATGAAATCATTTAGGATGAAATATGGGTCAAATAAGGGCAATTATTGGACTTGATATTTTAATTTTGGAGATTGGAAACTTGAAAGGGCGTTTTGACGAAGTGCAGTTTTGGAAATTCCAGTTTTGCGCATCTGTCGTATTTTGGGCATAACGTTTTACTCAGATATCGGATTGAGCTGATTCAAGTTCCAGATTAAAGAAGACTCAAAGATCTACAACTTTGAAAGACAAAATAATTTCGAATTCTGAAGATTTCATGCCCGAAATTGATGAACCATCCAGAAGTGTGTAGTGTGTAATTATTAAAGTCACTTTCAATCATTTTCAAAGCAAAAATATAAATTAATAAAAAAAATAAAATTATCAAATCATCACCAAACATGATAAGAGATTAGTGGAGCAATAATAATGGATTTGGTGGAGCAATTAGTGGAGCAATTATGGAGCAATTAATATTGATTGGGTGGATGATTTGATGGAGGCAAAATTTTGCCTATAAATACCAAGCCATTTCATTTGTAAAATTCATACTTTCTTCTAAGGAATTCCTTAAGAATACTAAGAAGATTGTATCTTGTTTGTTTATTTACAGCTTTCAGTAATTAATTTTCCGTTTTCGCACTTTCTTTTCTTTACTTTTCAGTTTTTACTTTCCGCAATTTACTTTTACGCACAATACTTTTCTTTATTTAATTTTCAGTTTTTACTTTTCAGTAATGAGGAGGTAACTCCCCTTTGCTGGGGTAAAAGGTAAAACTTTTATTACTAATATTTAGATTAATCTCCCTTAATTATAATATATAAACTAGTTAAAACCTGACTTAACGAGGATACCGCCATATTGGTCGGTTGGTAATTATTTAAATTGGTTTTAACCTGACTAAACTGGATACCGCCTGATTGGTCGGTTGGTAATTAATTATTAATTTGACTTAATCTGGATACCGCCTATATGGCTGGTTGGTAATTATCATGCAAAGTTAATATATTATATTAAGGGAGATATCTAAAATAGAAGTAATAAAAGTGGATCTTTTTACTTCAGCATTTTCTTTTATTGTAATTTTACTTTTTTACTTTTCAGCAATTTACTTTTCAGCAATTTACTTTTTAGCAACTTACTTTCAGCATTTACTTTTCAGCATTTAATTTTCAGTATTTTACTTTCAGCATTTACTTTCAGCATTTACTTTTCAGTATTTAACTTTATGTCTTTTATTTTATTTAAGTTTTTTTTATTACCCGTAAATATGTGTCGTAACTAAGCCAATTATCCGGGGTTGTGATGAAATCCAATATCACCGGTTTATAAAGGGTTAAATTATAGTTTGGGTAATTTAAAGGTTTACTTATTAAGTCTTAAGCTTAATGCTTCTTGTTGTCTGATCACCAATAAGATTGATGTGGTAAATCTAAAATGAACTAGACATAGGGATTTTAGGTTTCAAGCCTTAGACTTAATAGCCCACGATCTTCCTTGAGGATAGATAACCCTTTAATAGATTTCCTTACAGGATAGACATATACCTGTCGGGCGGGTAGCCATAATTGGAACTTAAACTTAATGAATCCAGATAATTTGGTTGACATAGACATATGGTTCAATTGGGTTAAACTGGGTATTTGCGTCTGACCATCGACAGAGGCTTTTGCATAATTTAGTGTTCCAGGTTAGTAAACCGATTTATTACACAAACATAATAACCACTTCATCTTTAAAATGATATTGGAAGAAATCACAACCCTAGATAGTTTTTTATATTGAATTTTCTTAAAACCTACTTTCGAACAATTTTATTTACTTGTTTTTAAATTTAGAATCGTCACCATTTCAAATCAATCAAACAACCTGTTAGATACTAGTAATCATTTGACTTCATAAAATTAATAGATTAGATATTAAGTCCTCGTGGGATCGATATTTTTATACTACTTGAACGATACGTGCGCTTGCGTTATACGTGTGTGTTTACGCCGGTCAAGTTTTTGGCGCCGTTGCCGGGGACTTATTTATCTTTCACTATTATTTAGGGGTTAGATACGTTACTTGTATCTAATTTCTTTTTACTTATTGTTTTTGTTTTCTTGTGTTTCAGGTTCTCAGAAACTACATGAGACGAACCAGAAGCTTTGAACTCCGATCGCTTGACCCAGAATTGAAAGAACCATCAGACAGTTGAGAAGGGAAAGGCGAGAAGGCCAAGAAGCTTTAGTCAACATGGAACCTGAACCGTTGGAGTTGCACCACCAATTCCCATTCGAGACAGAACCATTCCGGTGGTTGACAGACTCATTTCCTGTATTGTACTTCCTCCCTTACCAGCAAATGCGTGTGACATCAAAACATGCATTCAGATGATTCAGCAGTCAGTTCAGTTCGGGGGGAATGCAACTGAAGATCCTAATGCCCACATCAGTAACTTCCTGGAAGTTTGCGGTACTTTCAACTACAACAGAGCATCAGAAGAAGCAATGAGACTGCGAGTTTTCCCATACTCCTTGAAGGACAGAGCTAAAGCTTGGCTACATTCACTACCAGCAGGTTCCATCACAACTTGGAACACTCTAGCCACCAAATTCCTTGCAAATACTTTCCACCGGCAGAACTGCAAAGTGAGGAATGACATCACATCCTTTGTACAACAAGATTCAGAATCCCTCTGCGAAGCTTGGGAAAGGTACAAAGATTTGCTCCGGAAATGTCCTCACCATGAGATTCCAAAATGGCTTCAAGTCCAAACATTCTATAATGGACTTTCTGGAATAATGAGAACCACAATTGATGCTGCTGCTGGAGGAGCACTAATGGCAAAAGGAGAAGATCAGGCTGGGATTTAATTGAAGAAATGGCCAACAATAATTCTTTGTGGCCAACAGAAAGGAGCATGATCCAAAGAATCGCAGGAATTTATGAAGTTGGAGCCAACACAGCACTGAATGTCAAGCTGGATATGATTTGCAAAAATCTGGAAACTCTTAACATGAAGGTTAATGGTGGATCAACAAGTTCATCATATAAAGGAGCACCAGAACCAGTTCAGCAGGAAGAGACAGTGAATTTTGTCAACAATTTCAACAGACAGGGGAACAATCCATATTCCAACACCTACAATCCAGGGTGGAGGAATCATCCCAATTTTTCATGGAGCAACAATTCAGGCCAATAGCAAAACTATCCACCACCTGAATTCCAACAACAGAACAAAAGCCAGGAGCAATGAACCAGGAATAACAGAAGTGTTGACCCACTTGAAAAAGTTAGAAGCAAAACACGACTCTCAAGCAGCAAGATATGATGCTATGTTTCAATCCCAATCAGCATTAATTCAAAGTCAATCTGCTTCTATTAAAGCACTGGAGAATCAAATGGGACAACTGGCAAATGCTCAGAGTTACAGACCGCCAGGTACCCTTCCTAGCAACACTGAGCCAAATCCAAGAAACATGGGGAAGGAACAATGTCATGCCATCATGTTAAAAAGCGGTACTGAAATCAACAAAGATGTTGGAGCCAAAACAACTGCTGAGGAAGTTCCAAAAGAAACAAAGCAACAGATGGAGGAAAAAGAAGCAAAGGAAAAAGAACAGATCACTCCACCTCCACCTTTTCCTCAACGTCTTCAGAAGAACAAATTGGACAAGCAGTTTTCTCGGTTCCTGGAAATCTTCAAAAAGCTGCATATCAACATTCCATTTGCAGAAGCGTTGGAACAAATGCCCACCTATGCCAAATTCATGAAAGATATTCTTTCACGAAAGCGGAGATTGGGAGATTACGAGACAGTAGCATTATCAGAAGAATGCAGTGCTATCATTCAGAGGAAACTTCCCCCGAAGTTGAAAGATCCTGGCAGTTTCACTGTTCCTTGCGTCATAGGAGAACATAACTTTGGTAAGGCTTTATGTGATTTAGGTGCTAGTGTTAACTTGATGCCTTTTCTATTTTCAGGAAATTACAGATTGGAGAAACAATGCCAACTTCAGTCTCACTGCAACTTGCTGATAGAACGCTCGTATTTCCAAGAGGCGTAGTTGAGGATGTGCTGGTCAAGGTTGACAAATTCATTTTCCCAGCAGATTTTATTGTCCTTGATATGGAGGAAGACGCAGACGTGCCAATCATCCTCGGGAGACCGTTCTTGGCTACAGGTCGAACCATTATTGATGTACAAAAAGGAGAACTAACCATGAGGGTACAGGACCAAGAAGTAACATTCAATGTTTTCAAGGCCATGAATTTCCCAGATGATGAAAAGAATGAGGAATGTTTCAAACTCGATGTGATACACAGTACCATTCAGAACTCTGATGAAAGACAAAGTTCTACTGACAAACTTAAAACATGTCAATTGCCTGTGGAGCCTAAAGATAAAGCATCTTTTGCACTGAAAGAGCCATTCTTGCTTTAACAAGCAACAGAAGAGAAAAAGTTCCACCAGCTCAACGAATTGGAGGAATTTCACAATCAGCCTTTTGAAGATGCCAAATTGTACAAAGAAAAGGGCAAGAAAAGACATGATGAGAAGTTAGTGCGCATACAACTGGAACCAGGGCAGAAGGTACTGTTAAACAAATCAAGGGTGAAATTCTTCCCATGGAAGCCAAAATCACGGTGGTCAGGTCCATTTGTGATCACCAAAGTTTTACCAAATAGAGCCGTTGAGATACATGATCCTGACGCTAACAAAACTTTCAAGGTTAAAACAAGCGTGTCAAGCACTACTGGGGAGAATCATTTGAGCGACAAAAAGAAAGTGTTACACTTTCAGATCCAGCTTAACGTTCGAGAAGTCAAGTCTGGCTGACGACTTTAAACTTAGCGCTAGCAGGGAGGCAACCCATGCAATTTTTGTATATATTGTGATTTGGTGTGATTTATTTTTGTGTGTTTAGTTTTTTGCAGGTTAAGACATTTCAAGATGGAAGAAGCTCTCGCAAATCTTCACAAGCAATTTCCTTCTCTCCCTCAAAATCTCTAATGAAAGTTTACAAAGCTCGCTTGGAACGGATGAGGTTACTGACGATCCATGGTGTTCCCAATGACATTCGTTGGGTAATTGAAGCACGAGTCCTTGGCAGGTGAGTCTTCAGACTCTTTTATTTCACATCTGCCTGGTTTTGGAAGAAGCACCTATGCAAAGAAACGAAGAGCTAAGCAAATGGGTGTTTGTTACAAATGTGCACGTTGGAATTGCAATACTCGTTGTCGTTCTTTAGGAATGGTGTCTAATAATCGCGAAGACAAAATTAAATTCATTAGGGATGGCTTGAGTAAGGAGTCTTTAGATGATATATCTTCGACTCTTGAGACGCATCCCAGTGGATATGTTCACATAGCCCTTCGCAGATTACATACACAATTTCAAAAAGAAAGACAACAGTTAAGTCTTGGGAATCTGACTCAAAAAGACCCTGTTTGCCAATTTATAAGAAAATTGGATGGGAAACTTGTCCTTGACGCATAGACGTTAATCAAGCTCTAATTCTTGTACATATTATATCTCTTTGTCTTTTCCTAATAATTTTGATTTGTTTTGTTGTTTTCTTTTATTTTCTCCGACAGGATCCAGACCTTTTTGACCATATCACGATCTATTTTACTATTTTGTTACTAATCGTCCTTTGGAAGATACTTGTGCTATTTTTACTCACCCTTTTCAGGTACTATAAATTCAGCTCGTCAATGCACTTTTGAAGGCATCCTGATTTGAGAAAGAATACATAAAAACATGGAAGCCACTTCAAGAAGACGAGTTGAAAATATTTGTGTGTTTTGCGGTAGTAGTGTTGGTACTAAACCACAATACATAGAAGCAGCACATGAATTGGGTCGAGTCTTAGCTGCAAGGAATATGCACTTAATATATGGCGGAGGCAATCTTGGACTTATGGGGATCGTTTCAAAAGCCGTACAGGAAGGAGGTAGTAGTCGTTTTAGGAATCATCCCAAAACCCTTGGCAGAGGCAAATCTTATTGGATCATCAAACGGAGAGGAACTGATGGTGCCAGGTATGTCTGAACGACTGGTAGAAATGATTAACCGTGCTGATGCTTTTATTGCTTTGCCAGGTGGCTTGGGCACATTGGAGGAAATTTTTATAGTACTATCTTGGGCGAACCTGAACATACACCAGAAACCAATTGGGCTGTTTAACGTTGATGGATTTTATGATTTTCTTTGTGTGTTTCTTTCTTGATGATGCCCGGAGAAATGGGTTCATATCAAAACCTTTAAAAGAACTCCTCTTTACTGCCAGAACTGCTCCGGATCTAATAGACCAACTCTTAGCCTATGAACCACAATTGACCCTGTCTTTCAAAGATAAATTGGTCCGAGGATGATCGTGGTAAGAGGCGTCGTGTTAATCTGGATCTTAACCTTTAATCTCCTGTAGAATTTCAGCTAACCAGGTATCTTCTAAACTCTTCTATACTTTTAAGTGTTAGACATTGGGGACAATGTCTCATTTAGGTTTGGGGGAGAGAATTAGTTGATTAGTACCTTGTTTTTTTAGTTTGTGTTTGTTTCTATTTTTAGTTCAAAATTTTTCGAAAAATACAAAAAAATTGAAAAATTTTCAAAAATTACAAAAAATATTTTGTGTTTTTGTATTTTATTTTGACTAAAAAGGTGAAATTGGTAAGAGATAGCTGAGTAAGGAGTTTCCACTCCTGAGACGTATCTCAAACCTAATTCGAAACAAGTTAATTTTTGTTTATTTCCTTTTGAATTATTTAATTTGTAAATTCTCCATAAAATTGACTAAAATGAATCTTCATATGCTCAGTTGACAGATATTATCAACATACATGGTAACATACGGACATGAGCTAAAATTGAAAAGTTTGTAATATTCAGTGCTCTAGTTTAATTGGAGGAAGCATCTCAAAAAGCAATGGAGTAAAAAAAAAAAAAAAAAAAATGTCCGAGATCCGAGTTATTAAGTCTGTAAGGGTGTTTTGACACCTAGTGCCCTAAAACCAACTGGTTTGGGAGTCATTGGCCCAAAGCTCGCTACATGGATCAAAGATGCTGCAAAAATATATATATCTGAAGTCTGAGTAATTAAGTCCGTAGGGGTGTCTTAACACCTGGTGCCCTAAAGCCAACTGGCTTGGGAGCCACCGACCCAACACTCGCTACATAGATGGAAGATATTGTATATAAATAAAAAAAAAAATCAAAGAAAAAATCAGAAAAATGAGAAAAATTATTCCATTGCTACCAAAAGGTGTTAAATCTGATAGAACTTTAGGACAAAAATATTACTCTCTTATCAACTGCACTTATGACTGTTGTGGGCAAAAATGAGTTGTTTAATATTTTGTTGGCTGTGTATATGAAGAATGGTAAAAATAATCGGAGAATTTACTTATTCTGTAATTTAGAATGAAACAAAACAACTATTGACTTGGAGTAGAAGTTTCACCTGATTAGTCACTAACTTCTTTATTCTATTTTCTCTTGTCTTTTTGCTTTTGTGTGCATTAGTTTTATTATCTTTTTACTTTTGTAAAACGTTTGTGGGTATCGTTGCTGTAAGCCCTCACGAGACTACAACTCGTCCACTAGGGACACCTAGGGGTTTAAAGGCTTGTTGCATATGCTAAATGCAACCGTGATCCCTACGAAAGTGGCTTAGTTTAATTTTATTTTTATTTTGTTGTTTTGCTCGAGGACTAGCAAAATGTTAGGTTTGGGGGTGTGATGAGCGGAAAATATATCAATATTTACCGCCCCTTTAACTTAATATTTTGTTTAGTTTCTCGGGTTTGATGAACGTTTTGATGTGTTTTAGTTTATTTTGCAGATAAAATAATATCGGGTCTCAATGAAATCATTTAGGATGAAATATGGGTCAAATAAGGGCAATTATTGGACTTGATATTTTAATTTTGGAGATTGGAAACTTGAAAGGGCGTTTTGACGAAGTGCAGTTTTGGAAATTCCAGTTTTGCGCATCTGTCGTATTTTGGGCATAACTTTTTACTCAGATATCGGATTGAGCTGATTCAAGTTCCAGATTAAAGAAGACTCAAAGATCTACAACTTTTAAAGACAAAATAATTTCGAATTCTGAATATTTCATGCCCGAAATTGATGAACCATCCAGAAGTGTGTAGTGTGTAATTATTAAAGTCACTTTCAATCATTTTCAAAGCAAAAAAATAATTAATAAAATAATAAAAATTATCAAATCATCACCAAACATGATAAGAGATTAGTGGAGCAATAATATAATTGGATTGGAGCAATTAGTGGAGCAATTAGTGGAGCAATTAATAATTGATTTGGTGGATGATTTGATGGAGGCAAAATTTTGCCTATAAATACCAAGCCATTTCATTTGTAAAATTCATACTTTCTTCTAAGGAATTCCTTAAGAATACTAAGAAGATTGTATCTTGTTTGTTTATTTACAGCTTTCAGTAATTAATTTTCGTTTTCGCACTTTCTTTTCTTTACTTTTCAGTTTTTACTTTCCGCAATTTACTTTTACGCACAGTACTTTTCTTTATTTAATTTTCAGTTTTTTTTTAGTAATGAGGAGGTAACTCCCCTTTGCTGGGGTAAAAAGTAAACTTTTATTACTAATATTTAGATTAATCTCCCTTAATTATAATATATAAACTAGTTAAAACCTGACTTAACGAGGATACCGCCATATTGGTCGGTTGGTAATTATTTAAATTGGTTTTAACCTGACCAAATTGGATACCGCCTGATTGGTCGGTTTGTAATTAATTATTAATTTGACTTAATCTGGATACCGCCTATATGGCTGGTTGGTAATTATCATGCAAAGTTAATATATTATATTAAGGGAGATATCTAAAATAGAAGTAATAAAAGTGGATCCTTTTACCTCAGCATTTTCTTTTATTGTAATTTTACTTTATTTACTTTTCAGCAATTTACTTTTCAGCAATTTACTTTTTAGCAATTTACTTTCAGCATTTACTTTTCAGCATTTAATTTTCAGTATTTAATTTCAGCATTTACTTTTCAGCATTTAATTTTCAGTATTTTACTTTATGTCTTTTATTTTATTTAAGTTTTTTTTACTACCCGTAAATATGTGTCGTAACTAAGCCAATTATCTGGGGTTGTGATGAAATCCAATATCACCGGTTTATAAAGGGTTAAATTATAGTTTGGGTAATTTAAAGGTTTACTTATTAAGTCTTAAGCTTAATGCTTCTTGTTGTCTAATCACCAATAAGATTGATGTGGTAAATCTAAAATGAACTAGACATAGGGATTTTAGGTTTCAGCCTTAGACTTAATAGCCCACGATCTTCCTTGAGGATAGATAACCCTTTAATAGATTTCCTTACAGGATAGACATATACATGTCGGGCGGGGGTAGCCATAATTGGAACTTAAACTTAATGAATCCAGATAATTTGGTTGACATAGACATATGGTTCAATTGGGTTAAACTGGGTATTTGCGTCTGACCATCGAAGAGGCTTTTGCATAATTTAGTGTTCCAGGTTAGTAAACCGATTTATTACACAAACATAAAATAACCACTTCATCTTTAAAATGATATTGGAAGAAATCACAACCCTAGATAGTTTTTAATATTGAATTTTCATAAACCTACTTTCGAACAATTTTATTTACTTGTTTTTAAATTTAGAATCGTCACCATTTCAAATCAATCAAACAACCTGTTAGATACTAGTAATCATTTGACTTCATAAAATTAATAGATTAGATATTAAGTCCTCGTGGGATCGATATTCTTATACTACTTGAACGATTCGTGCACTTGCGTTATACGTGTGTGTTTACGCCGGTCAGGAGGTCCACCTACCGGATCTAGGAATTGGATGAGATCCAATTGATCTTAGGATCTACCTAGTTAAGTTTCATACAGCTTGTTGGCCAAAGGCGAGTACTCAACAGAGGGCTAGAGGCTCGCTGAAATAGTGGGAGGCTATTATTAAATTTGCAATTTCGTTTTAATACTTGCCAAATGCGCTCTTTTATTTCTTATCGTTGTTTATAAATATATAGTTGGACTAATATTGATATTGCTTTCTTTGAACGGTTAGACTGTCCAGACACTACTCCACTGTAGTTGATTATATAGTTGGCTAAGTAACCATTACATTCTGAGTGTACCCAAAATCGTTGATTGGATAATTGGACTATTGCAATCTAGATGGCTGGAAAGATTAGCGTTAGGGAGATCATCATGGGCGATAATGTCTTTAACGACTCCAATTTTCCAGATTGGGAGATGAATCTCATGATAGTTCTAGGAGCCGAGAAGTTACTCTATGTCATAGAGAAACCTCTCGGGCTTGAGCCTATAGTTGAGCAAATAGTAGAGCATAAGCTTTGGAAGACTCATCATGATGATAACTTTAGTGCTCAATCCGTCATGCTTGCCGCATGACTCCTCAATTTCGTCGTCAGAACAAAGGATTAGATCCTTATAGTATGATGTTGAAATGATCTAACCTTAGATCTCAGAAGTACGAATTACAAAAGCTCTTTCGCTCGCGTATGTCAGAGGGTACATCTGTCGAGCACTATATGTCATAGATGATTGCTGACATCGAACAATCGACTAGGTCAGCTGGGCATAAACTTCGAGGCTGAGACTTCTATAGATTTGATCTTACAGTCTCTGCCCGAATGCTGGGCGGGTTCGTCATGAACTATAACATGATGAACCAAGATAAGACTCTTGAAGAGTTAATGGTGATGCTGAAAGAAGTAGAGCCAGAGCTTCTGAAGGGCAAGAAGCGCAAGGCGCACCTTACTTCGACATCCCAGATGGCCAAGTCTTGGCCGAAGGCTTATAGGGGTGTGAAGAAAAGGAAGAAAAAGGGCAAGGCTAAATCATCATAGTCTTCTGGGAAGACTAAAGACATATCCCAAGACGTCTGCCTATATTGTGGCAAACGGGGTCAGTGGAAGCGTGACTGTCATGAGTACAAGGCGGAGTTAAAGGAAGTGAAGACGGGCAAGGCTCCTGCTTTAGGTATGTTTGTTATAAACATGTCCATTACTAGTTTTAAAAATTGAATTTTTGATTCTGGATGTGGTACTTACACATGTACTGGTGTGCAGGATCTGCTGATTAGCAGGATACTGGCTTCAGATGAGATCGACCTACTAGTCGGAAACGGGACGAGAGTCGCTGTTTTGGCCGTTGGGACCTATGTTTTGTATCTGCCCTTGGGGCATGTAATTACAGTAGGTGACTGTTATTTTGTACTTAATTTGACTAGAAACATCATCTCTGTATTTTTTTAACTTGTTACGGGTGTACCTTTGTATTCTGGAACATTAGGTGTTTTGTATATAAAGATGACATTTTGATATGTACAGTAGATGTTAATAATAGTCTTTATATTTTAAATATAAACGAATCTCAAACATATAATATGACAAATAAAAGGTTCAAACTGAATAAATCATATGAGACTTATTTGTGGCATTGTTGTCTGGACACATTAACAAGACTCGTATATCCACACTTTCGAAGAGTGGATGAATCATATTTATTGGGCAAAGTGCCTAAAACACCTTTTAGAGGTAAAGGTGTACGTGCCACTGAGTTGTTAGCCCTCGTTCATAGTGATGTATGTGGGCCCATGTCTAGCTAGGTTAGAGGTGGTTATGAATACTTCGTAACCTTTACGGATGTTGCATCGTGTTATGGTTATGTGTATCTTATGAAACACAAGTCGGAAACTTTTGAAAAATTCAAGGAGTTTCGACACGAAGTAGAAAAACAGACCGGTAAAAGTATTAAAACATTATGATTGGATCGTGGTGAAAAAAATACTTGAGCAACAAGTTTCTCGATTACTTGAAAGAGTATGGTATTCTTTCACAGTGGACTCCTCCCGGAACAGCTCAATTGAGCGGTGTGTCCGAATGGAGAAACTGAACTTTGTTGGACATGGTAAGGTCAATGATAAGTCGCACTGAGCTACCAATTTCCTTCTAGGGATACACATTGAACAGTGAAATATTTATTTTGAATAAGGTTCCGTAAAAGTCTGTTAGACAGACTCCATATGAAATATGGACAGGAAAGAGACCGGGTTTCTTATTCCTGAAGATTTGGGTATGTTGGGCATACGTTAAACGTTTGGATGGTACCAAACTAGAACCCAAATAGGATAAGTGCCTATTTGTAATTGGTTATCCTAGGGAAACCAAAGGATATTATTTCCACAACCCATAAGAGAACAAAATATTTGTTGCTCTCCATGCGGGTTTCCTTAGAGAAATTCCTAAATGCAATGGTAAGTGGGAGGAAAATAGAACTCGATGAAAATCAGAGTGATACTGTTCCTGGCACCGATCCCCTTACGGAACACGAACAGTTCATCAAGGATGAGACTATTCCATAATCTTCTAATACACAAGAACCGTGTAGGTCAGAGAGAGTCAGAAAATAACCTTAGAGGTATAGGTTTCTGATCTCACCTGATGAAGATATTAATCTTATTGAGGACGATGAACCGGCTACGTATGAGGAAGCGATACAAGGTATCAACCCCACTTTATGGCGATGTGCCATGAAGCCCAAAATGGATTCCATGTATACCAACCAAGTTTGGACACTGGTTGATGTACCAGAAGGGATTGTGCTTATTGATAGCAAATGGGTCTTCATGGTGAAGACAGACATGGATGGCAACATACAAACGTACAAAGCTAGGCTTGTAGCGAAAGGGTATCTTCATCAACATGGTGTTGATTAGGATGAAACTTTTTACCCGTTGCCATGATTAAATCCATTCGGATAATGCTTGCTAATGATGTATATTTCGATTATGAAATATGTCAGATGGACGTCAAAATCGCTTTCCTTAACGGAAACCTTTTAGAGGATTTTATATACAGTACCCTGACGATTTTGTCGTGCCATAACATGCAAATAAGGTTTGTAAGTTAAATTGATCCATTTATGGATTGAAGCAAGCATTGCGGTCTTGGAACCAACGTTTTGATGAGATCATATTACCATATGGTTTCATTCAAAACGATGATGATTCTTGTGTATATAAAAAGGATAGTGGGAGCGCACTAACATTGATTGTCCTATACGTTGATGATGTATTGCTTCTTAGTAATGACATTCCCATACTAAAATCGGTGAAAACTTGGCTTTCATTAAAATTCTCCATGAAATTCTTGGGAGAGGCAACCTTTATTCTAGGAATAAGGATCTACTATGATAGATCTAAAAGTTGTTGGAACTTTCCGAGAACTCTTACATTGACTAATATGTACACGACCTGGTGTCTCATATGCTTTGAGCATCTGCAGTCACTATCAGGCCGATCCAGGTGATGGTCACTGGATTGATGTTGAGAACATCCTTAAGTATCTTAGACGAACTAAGGATGCTTTCTTAGTATATGGAGAAGGAGAACTTGAGGTAACTGGGTTCACCGATGTAAGTTTCCAAACCGATAAAGACGACTGTAAGTCGCAATCAAGGTACATATATTGTTTGAACAACGGAACAGTGAGCTGTAAATCTTCCAAGCAAGATACTGTTGCCGATTCAACAACAAAAGCGGAATACATTATTGCGGTTGAGGTAGCAAAAGAAGCATTTTGGATTTATTAAATTCCTAATTGGATTAGGAGTAATTCTATTAGCAGCTGAGCCGGGCTACAACGGAGGCTAAGGAATTACGGTCTCATCAATGATCCAAGTATGTACTTCGATGGTTTCATCTGATTCATAAGATCATACATCGTGGCGATGTCAAGATCGCATCGGATGACAACCTTGCATATCCGCTGGCGAAAGCAATATCTCAGTATAAGCATGAGGGACCCGTCCATAGTTCAGGTATTGGACACTTGAGTGATTGGCTATAGGCCAAGTGGGAGATTGTAGGACAATTATGACCCATAGCATCAATATTTGTAAAAGACATGGTGTTCTTTGTACAAATTAACTATGTGACAAAGGAAATTACTCTTTTATCATTTTGTAATTGGATTACTTGGATATATAAATGATAAAAGTCCATAAGATTAGTACCGGAGTAATAAGATATGAGACAGTATTAATCCACGAAAGGTTTAATGATTAAATATCCCTAGTTGTAGTATTATCGAGACTAGCCATTGATAATGCGGAATAGACTAGTATTACACTTGTGCGCGTTATGAAAGCTTAACGGCATAGTTATCATATATTTAAGTATTGGATACTTATGCAAGTGTGATAGGAGGTTCTGTTAGCCGTTGGACCGGGAACAGCTTCGCTCTGGATAGACCCATCGGAGTCCCATTGGTATTATGCCTATGTGTCTATGGGAATCCGAATCAGGGTAGGTGTATATGGTCTTAACCTGAGACTTGCATCACTAATATTTACGATAATCAATATACTTTGGTTTTGATCGTCCAGAGCTTTAACAGGTTATGTGTACGCTTCTTCTAGGTTTACTGAGAATCACAGTGTATTGAATGTGATGTCAAGATGGAAGTATCACTTCAGTCATATAGAGATGATGATCACGCAGGATATAGAACTAGTACTCTTAAATGTTGCAGCTATCGGGATAGTATGACAAGGTCATGATTATCCGATTACAGAGACTAGTTGCTAGTGATCTGATATATGCTTCGTACGAGGCATACACAATTCCAGCCTCAGGCCTAACATGTAACATCTGATACTGGATTGTAATATGCAATACATATTATACTATGCCTGATAAAGATTATATATTTCTTGTTGAATATTTCTGGAGAATTGGGTAGGCACGGTGCTTTGCTAGAAGCCAGCCATGTTTTGTAAATTGGTAAGAACGTGGTACGGGGTACGCACGAGTTCGGATAGTCCGATGACCACATTTACTGCCAATATATCCAGGGATCTCTTGGGTCACTTCCCAAAGATTCACCGATGACATTTGACTCGAGCAGAATTAATCTGGGATTAATTATGAGGGAGAGAAAATTAATCCGGGATTGATTATGGTAAGAATTAATTAGGTATTAATTATCAAAGAAAAAATTAATCTGGGATTAATTGCGTCAAGAATTAATCTGGAAATAAATTCGTCTAGAAGAGAGAACGCGATTAATTTGGAATTATCGGCAAAGTAAATTTAATAGTTAAATTGGATTTTACTATTTAATTTATTTAATTGGGTTAAAATAATATATCAGATATATTAATTGAAATTGGATTTCAATACATAATTAAAATTGGATTTTAATTCAAGCGAACGAATTAATTTGGAATTAATTCGTAAGCGACTTTCGTAATAATTTTACGAGGCATTATTATGTAATTAAATTGGATTTAATTATTTAGCGACGGAAAATTCGTTTAGTCGGATTAAACGAACCAGGCCCAAAGTGAATATTTCTAGAGAATTAGGTAGGCACGGTGCTTTGCTAGAAGCCAACCATGTCTTGTAAATCGGTAAGAACGTGGTACGAGGTACACACGTGTTCGGATAGTCCGATGACCGCATTTATTGCCAACATATCTAGGGATATCTTGGGTAGCTTTCCAAAGATTCACCGATGATATTTGACTCGAACTGAATTAATTTCGGATTAATTATGGTAAGAATTAATCTGGGATTAATTATCAAAGAGAAAATTAATCTGGGATTAATTACGTCAAGAATTAATCTGAGATTAAATTCAACTAGAAGAGACAACGTGATTAATTTGGAATTAATCGGCAAAGTAAATTTAATAGTTAAATTGGATTTTACTATTTAATTTTTTCAATTGGGTTAAAATAATATATCGGATATATTAATTGAAATTGGATTTCAATACATAATTAAAATTGGATTTTAATTCAAGCGAACGAATTAATTTGGAAATAATTCGTAAGCGACTTTCGTAATAATTTTACGAGGCATTATTATGTAATTAAATTGGATTTAATTATTTAGCGACGGAAAATTCATTTAGTCGGATTAAACAAACCGGGCCCAAAGTGTGTTGTGTAAGCCAACTTGAATTTTGAATTCAAAATTAGGTGGGACCCACCACTGACATCACTTGTCAAATTGTGATGGTGGTAGTTGGCAATAGTGATATGATTATTTAAACACACAACAAAAAGTCAACAAATGACTAATAAATTAAGTTTGGCACTATTCACTCATCCTCTCCCTCTCTCTTGGCCGAATCTACTACCTCTTCTCCTTGAATTTTTGTTGCAAAACTTCACCATTGCTAGCACTTTGGGAGTCAAAAGAAGGTGATAGGGAAACTCGCCCTTGAGTTTGGAATTCAAAAGAAAGCTTGGAGCTTCTTCTACAACAAAGAAAAGTTTTGAATCTCATCCAATAAATGTAAGTTTGTTCCGCAAACTTTCTTGAATTATTCACACTAGAATCATGTTTAGGATCATTGGACAAGTCTTAGAGACACTAACAATGGTATCAGAGCGAGATCTAAGGATGATTTGAATCTAGGGTTTATGGACTTTAATTTGGGATTTTTTGCTTGGAGCATGATTTGTCTAAATTGATTGTTTGGTTATGGTTGTATGATGATGAATTGGATTTGTGCATCTTTGGATTTGAGATAAATAGATTGGATTAATTTTCCCCAAAATTCACCTCTTGGCCGAATGCACCCTAGAAAAAGTTCATGGTGATTTTTTGAATTTGACAATTGGATATGTTAATTAGCATGAAATTGAATATTAATTGTTGATTTAATTGGATAGAAATCAAAATTGGATGTTAATTTCATGTATTGCCATGAACTTAAGCATGTTGGAATGAGTTGGTTTTGCTTCAATTTGTGTTGGACATGAATTGAAATATTAAGCATGATTAATTTGATGAGAAAGGAAGTACCATTTGTATGGATTGGCAATTATGAGAGGAGCTCCCAGATTCTGAAGGAGAAATTAACTACTGCACCGGTACTCACTCTAACGTCTGGACTTGATAGATATGTGGTTTATTTAGATGC
The DNA here is from genome assembly GCA_019454045.1 of Zanthoxylum bungeanum. Classification (NCBI taxonomy): domain Eukaryota; kingdom Viridiplantae; phylum Streptophyta; class Magnoliopsida; order Sapindales; family Rutaceae; genus Zanthoxylum; species Zanthoxylum bungeanum. The sequence continues at coordinate 84,706 of SKCR01009094.1, forward strand.
ATCACATTAGGGATTAGGATATGTGCTGATGTAGCATGAGAGAGTGATTGCGTATGCCTCGAGACAGTTAAAGACTCATGAGAAGAATTATCCTACCAATGATCTGGAGTTAGCAACGATTGTACATGCTCTTAAGATTTAGAGGCATTATCTATATGCTTCCAAGTGTGAGATTTATACTGACCATAAAAGCCTGAAATATCTTCCCATTCAGAGAGAGTTGAATTTGAGGCAGAGGCGTTGGATGGAGTTTCTTAGTGACTATGATTTCTACTATTAATTACCATCCAGGGAAGGCCAATGTAGTTGCTGACGCACTCAGTAGGAAGAACGTGGCTAAACTGCAATTTCTGAGAGCTAGACAGAGGATGTTTGAGGAGATGGCGACATTACGTTTAGAATTTGAGGTATCTGATAGAGAAGGGCTTCTTGCTCATATGAAAGTTCGGCCTACACTGTTAGATAGACTCAAATTAGCACAAGACGAGGATAAACAATGTAAGAAATGGAAAGTAGAGGCTACAGAGGGAGAGGATACTACTTTCATATTGAGTTCAAATGATGTATTACTTTTTGGTGATAGAGTTATGCTACCACCTACCAGAGCACTTATGCATGAGATTTTGGATGAAGCTCATGATGCCCGTATAATATGCACCTGGGAGCACCAAGATGAATCAGAATCTGAAGAAAACATATTGGTGGTAGAATGAAAAGAGAGATTGCAGATTTTATATCCTGTTGTCTGGTTTGTCAGCAGGTCAAGACAGAGCATCAGCACCCAGCTGGATTACTCCAGCCTCTACCTATACCTGAGTGGCCATGGGAAAACATTGCGATGGATTTTGTAGTAGGGCTACCGAGGACACAAAAGGACTACGGGGCAATTTGGGTGATAGTGGACCGATTATCAAAGTCTGCTCATTTTCTACCGATTCGAGTTACTTGGGGACCAGAGAGGCTAGCAGAATTATATGTGGAGCAGATTATTCGATTACATGGAGTATCGGCTTCGATTGTATTAGATAGAGATGTCGGATTTACTTCTCATTTTTGGCAGGGCTTCCAGAAGTCTATGGGATCGAAGATTAATATGAGCATAGCGTTTCACCCTCAGACTGATGGGCAGTCAGAGTGGACTATTCAGACATTGGAGGATCTGCTAAGATCATGTGTATTGGATTTTTCTTGAGGATGGGACAGTCATCTACATCTGATAGAGTTTACCTACAACAACAGCTTCCAGGCTAGTATCGGTATAGCTCTGTTTGAGGCATTTTATGGGAGGAGGTGTAGGACTCCTGTTTGTTAGGGTGAGGTTGGAGATAGACAGATACACGGTTCAGACTTGGTAGATATGACATATGAGAGGATTAGACTTATCCGAGCTAGACTGTTGGAGGTGCAGAGTCAACAGAAGAGTTACACTGACAAAAAAAGGAAGGACCTTGGGTTCCAAGTGGGGAATATAGTCTTATTAAAAGTCTCCCATTGGAAGGAAGTATTGAGATTTGGCTGGAAAGGAAAGTTAGCACCGCGCTATATTGGTCTTTATGAGATATTGGAGAGAGTGGGAAAAGTAGCATATCACCTGGCATTACCACCAGAATTAGAAAGGATTCATAACATATTTCATGTATCCGTACTGAAGAAGTACGTACCCGATCCTGCTCACATCTTGGAGAGCCAACCGGTCGAATTGAGTGAGAATATGACTTATGAAGAAAAACCCGTGAAGATTGTAGAGAGGAAAGTCCAAGAGTTGAGATCCGACAGATCCCCCTTGTAAAGGTCATGTGGACTAATCATCACATACGAGAGGCGACTTGGGAAGTGGAACAAGATATGAGAGAGAAGTATCTAGAGCTATTCGAAGATTGAGAAATTTTGAGGATGAAATTTTCGTAAGGTGTGTAGATTGTGATACCTTATCCCTTGAGGAGTGATATTCTTTTTGAAATTAAACTACCCATTATCCCACTAACCACTACTCCTAATATGATACTAAATCTTTTTCCTATATAAATTGGAACTAACCCTAACACCTTTATTCCTTTAATTTGTGTGTTTACTGTGATCCAATTGAGAGTAAGCCATATATTGAATTAATTTCCAGAGACTATTGGGCTGTTTGTGAGAGAAAAAAATCATATTGAGAGAAAACACAAACTAGAAGAGAGAGAAAGTTGAGTAGGAGAGAGAAAGGGTCGTTCGTCATCTTTCGGACATCATTTCTGGCAAGTGACCACATCTGTAGAATCCCCTCGATGAGACGAATCCAACACCGCCGGACCGTCGCCGTTACTCCTCCACACGTGCCTTTACGTCTTCCCACGCATCGCCACGATGCTGCTTCACGCGCCCCACGCACCGTCGTGCGTGAATGACACCTCTCGTACCAGAATCTTCCCCCCATCGAGATACGTGGGTTAGATACCTCGTTTGCCCAATTTGGTCATTCAGTTCTTGTGAAACGAGCCAAGAATGAAAGTTAACGCCGTTCGATCGTTCGTTGGTGACCACCGAGCATCCGCCATTACCACCACTGTCGTTGTGATCTTGGAGACCTGTTCTATCCGCTGATCACCTCATTCTAAAATTTTAAAGTCGTTGGAGCTCGATACGTTATATTTTACAATTTTAGGGGTGTATTTGTAAGACTTTGAGAGTTTTGGATTTATTCATAATTTGGCATGTTTAGGGACCTAAATGTATCAATTCTGATTTCTAGTGAGTAATATGTGATAAATGAGAAGTTTGGGACTAAATTGATAATATTGGAGAGTATTAGGGTTAAATTATAAATTTGAAAAGTTTAGGGATAAAATCATAATTTCAGTAAAATATAGAGACCTGATCGTAATTTTATAATTTTTTTCCAAATTTTAGCGAGGACATATAGATATAGAGAGTTTTGAGTTATATATATATATATATATATATATATATATATATATATATATTGGAAAATTGATTGAGAAATTGATAGCATGAGAACATAAATTGTGAATACAAATTTTGGGTATAAATTGTATGCTTATACTATGAATCGAAATATTTGAGTATTATGTGATTTTGAGATGAGTTGATGGATGAAATGCGATGAAATATGTTGTATTGGATGTTGTGTGGGATTATTGTTATGCTGCCGGTTTTAGTGTAATAGTGGTCAGAGATGCGAGATTAGCAGAGGCGTGTGGTTCAATCCCCCTCTTTCACATTTATACGGGATTATATGGTGGGAAACCTTGGGGGTAAGAGAGGGACTCTCCCAATGGTTTCAATCCATTATCATACCGAATCCGGATAACAAACCTTGTTTGATTGAGATGTGTTGTTGTGAGTATGTTTTGCCTGAGTTAGCTTTTATATATGAATTGTTATTTTCATAAATTAATTATTATATATATATATATATATATATATATATATATATATATATATATATATATATATATATTGTTGGTGGGATCATGTTGAGAGTATGAGTGTTTTTTTCATTGAGCTCTTTAAGCTCACCCCCATTTCCCAAACATCCCAGGTAGTTCGCCAGCGTAATTGTAGCAGTATCAGTACCAGAATTTGACTTGTTTGCCACATCCATCAGTTGGGTTGGTCTAGACATTTCTTTTGGTTTTTGAGATAGGATATTTAAGACAACTTTCATGTTTTCAGAAACTTTTGGTGTAAACATTTGTTTGGGATTTATTGGATTGTATTTTATGGAATTTTATTTCTTTGCGAACTTTTGGTTCAATTGCATGACATATAGGTGCTCGAACTGAAGCGGTTTGTGGACCCCTTTCTAGGGTAATGCTCGCTCTAGGGAGAGATCATGACACGAGATTTCGTAGAATGGGGTCAACAACGATCCTTCAAAAAAAGGCAGAGAGAACATATAATAACTATCCACCGGTGTGGTGGATGTTGTAGGCGTAAAAGATTACCTTGATCTTCATGAGTCATTGCTTTGAGGGCGGTAGGCTAGTGTTTATGGAGTGCTAAGCTTTGAAAATGCGAGTTTGAGAGCCAAATCTTGAATTGTTGAATGCTCAATCCATTGGACCCCTCTCTCTTTATAGGGTGTGGGAGAAGCCTATTAGTGGAATTATAATACCTGGGAATAGTCGTATTCCAATCCTATTAGGAGAGGATAGTTGAGTTGATATTAAGTCAGGAGTACCTAGGTATCCGAGATTTGGTGTAATCCCGATTATTTCTGGAATTTGAATACCATATTTCTAGATGGTTTTTCTTGACCCGAATACTTAGTTTCCTTATTGAAAAAGAATTAGTCGTGTGGAGATTGGTGGGCAATGTCTACTAGGACATTGCATGATAAGTGGCAATATCGGCTGAGATATTATTCAAATAATATCGGTTGTGACATTAAGTAATATGACTTGTATCTCTTGCAGACCTTTGGGTCGTGTGGACCTCTTAACCTTGTTGGTGTGTGGGCTCATTGGCCTTGTATGTGAATCTTGAGTGTAATCTCAAGACTGTAGATAGCCAACTATTGATAGTAATGTGATGAGTAGTGTATTCCCAATAGGTGTCGACTGGAAGTAGTCCAATTGATTGGAATTAGAATAAGCCTAAGTGTATACCCAATTGGTAGGCTGGCGAAAGCCTGGCTATCAAAAACATTGCGTTTGATGATGTATTGAACCAGAGATAAATGTCGATTAGAAGTAAATATCGATTGAAATCTTCATATCATTTGTACTCTATGTGGACTAGGCTCTAGTATGGACTGGAACCCATATTGATTGGACCTTGGTAGAAGCCCATTGTGTCATTTAGGCCAAATGAAGGCGAATAAACATTATCTCGAGCAAGTGGGCTTGCTAGAATCCCATGTGTTGGTTGGACCCAAGTGTTTGTTGAGGCAGATGTGGAATCCCTAGGGTCGGATCGGTGTCCCGCGCAGTGAAAGTGGGTCTAACCTGTGGATATCAAGTATTGGTTTATTTTTAAATAATTTAATGGAATACTATATTTCATTACAAGTGTATAGGAAAAAATAGGTGCTGAATCGGAGTCCGCAAACTCAAAAACAGAAGAAAATAAAATTTCAATGCGCGCATGTTAGTGTTCCTAGAACATGCCAAGGATCTCTAAGAGTGATTCGTGTGTGAATATATCAAAGAGAGTTGTGGAAATTACTTACTTTGATTGGATGAGTTTCAAAACTTTCCCTGGAAGTGTGGAAGCTCCAAGCCTTCAAATTGAATTCCAAACTCTAGGATTAGTTTCCCTATCACCTTCATTTGTCTCTTTAAAGTGCTAGCTTTGTAGAATTTTGAAATAAAATTCCATGGGAGAGAGAGCAAGGTCACGGTTTTGTAAAGAAAGAGAAGAGTGAATAGTAGTCCAACTCATTTCCAAAACTAAACTGACTTCTTTATATATTAGGTTGAGTGTTTGTTTAGGTTTGAGTGTAGAAAAAACAATCCAAGCTTTCACTCAACCAATTACCAAATTCCATCAAATGTCAAACACATTGATGTAAGTTGGTGGTGTTGGTTTCTATTAAGGTCCCAAGATCAATTATAAGCATGAATAATGTGCGAATACAAATCGAAGAAGTTGCGGAATACTCACATCGATCGGTTGAGCGACGCGGAGGCAACAAAAATCATTTTCTTCCTCCTTCACTGCATTCGGCAGTGAGCAGTTTTTGCTCACTGGTTTGGCCTCGATTTGGTCCTTCGTCAAGCTCCAAGCTTCGTCGAACGGTTCCCGGCTCATGGGTGGACTTCCCTATCACCTTCGCATGTCTCGTAGTGTGCTAGCACTTGCGATTTTTGCCACAAAAATCCAACTCTTTGCTCCCCTAACTCAAGGTTTCATGACAGAAACCAGTAAGTGTTTTGGCCCCAAGGGCGTGAGATGAGAGAGATGAGAGGAAGAGAGAAATTTTATTTGGTTTGTGAAATTTGTGTATCTTATACACACATGTGAGTTTCACATTCATTTCACATTCATTTGGAATGAATTTAGCTTTTAAAAGTCAAACCATTAAAGCCAAAGAAATCACTACTATGTCGTTGTGCCCTCACAACGCGCACAAGTGTAATACTAGTCTTTTACGTATTTATCGATGTCCAATCTCGATAATACTCTGACTAGGGATATTTAATGATTTATCCTTCGTGGAATGATACTGTTGATGAGTGATATTTATATCACTACTTCCCACTCAATTAACTTAATATTTTGTATAGTTTCGCGAGTTTTGTGAACGTTTTGGGTAATTGAAGCACGAGTCCGATTGGCAGGTGAGTCTTCTGACTCTTTTATTTCACATCTGCCTGGTTTAGGAAGAAGCACCTATGCAAAGAAACGTAGAGCTAAGCAAATGGGTGTTTGTTTCAAATGTGCACGATTTAATTGCAACACTCGTTGTCGTTCTTTAGGAATGGTGTCTGATAATCGCGAAGACAAAATTAGATTCATTAGGGATGGCTTGAGTAAGGAGTCTTTAGATGATATATCTTTAACTCTTGAGACGCATCCCAGTGGATATGTTAATATAGCCATTCACAAATTACATACACAATTCCAAAAGGAAAGACAACTGTTAAGTCTTGGGAATCTGACTCAAAAAGACCCTGTTTGCCAATTTATAAGAAAATTGGATGGGAAGCTTGTCCCTGATGCATAGACGTCAATCAAGCCGCTACTTTTCTTGTAAATATTATATCTCTTTGTATTTTCCTAATAATTGTAATTTGTTTTGTTATATTTTCTCCGACAGGATCCAGACCTTTTTTACTATCACGATTTGTTTAACTAATAATTGTCATTTGGCAGGTACTAGTGCTATTATTTTACTCACCCTTTTCAGGTATTATAAATTCAACTCATCATTGCACTTTTGAAGACATCCAGAGTAAAACATGGAAGCCACTTCAAGAAGACGAGTTGAAAACATCTGTGTGTTTTGCGGTAGTAGTGTTGGTACTAAACCACAATACGTAGAAGCAGCACAGGAATTGGGTCGAGTCTTAGCTGCAAGGAATATGCACTTAATATATGGCGGAGGTAATCTCGGACTTATGGGGATCATTTCAAAGGCTGTACATGAAGGAGGCAGTCACGTTTTGGGAATCATCCCAAAACCCTTGGCAGAGGCAAATCTTATTGGATCATCAAACGGAGAGGAACTGATCGTGCCAGGTATGTCTGAACGACTGGTAGAAATGATTAACCGTGCTGATGCTTTTATCGCTTTGCCAGGTGGCTTGGGTACATTGGAGGAAATTTTTATAGTTCTATCTTGGGCGAACCTGAACATACACCAGAAACCGCTTGGACTGTTTAATGTTGATGGATTTTATGATTTTCTTTGTGTGTTTCTTGATGATGCTCGGAGAAATGGGTTCGTGTCAAAATCTATGAAAGAACTCATCTTTACTGCCAGAACTGCTACGGATCTAATAGACCAACTCATAGCCTATGAACCACAAGTTGACCCTATCCTTTCAAAGATAAATTGGTCCGAGGACGATCGTGGTAAGAGACGTCGAATTAATCTGGATTTTAACCTTTAATTTCCTGTAGATTTCAGCTAACCAGGTACGACCTTCTTAACTCTCCTTTTACTGTTTAAGACATTGGGGACAATGTCTCATTTAGGTTTGGGGAGGGAATTAGTTGATCAGTACCTTGTTTTTAGTTTGTGTGTTGTTTTTATTTTTAGTCCAAAATTTTTCGAAAAATAAAAAAAATTTGAAAAATTTTCAAAAATTACAAAAATATTTTGTGTTTTTTGTTTTTATTCTGACTAAAAAGGTGAAATTGGTAAGAGGTAGCTGAGTAAGGAGTTTCCACTCCTGAGACGTATCTCAAACCTATTTTCGAAATAAGTTAATTGTTGTTTATTTCCTTTTGAATTATTTAATTTGTGAATTCTCCATAAAACGGACTAAAATGGATCTTCATATGCTCAGTTGACAGATATTATCAACATATATAGTAACATACAGACATGAGCTAAAATTGAAAAGTTTGTAATATTCAGTGCTCTAGTTTAATTGGAGGAAACATCTCAAAAAAGTAATGGAGTAAAAAAAAATAAAAAAATCCGAGATCCGGGTTATTAAGTCTGTAAGGGTGTTTTAACACCTAGTGCCCTAAAACCAACTGGTTTGGGAGTCACTGGCCCAAAGCTCGTTACATGGATCGAAGATGCTGCGCAAAATATATATATCGGAAGTCTGAGTAATTAAGTCTGTAGGGGTGTCTTAACACCTGGTGCCCTAAAGCCAACTGGTTTGGGAGCCACCGACCCAACACTCGCTACATAGATGGAAGATATTGTATATAAATAAAAAATAGAGAAAAAATCAAAGAAAAAAATCAGAAAAATGAAAAATTATTCCATTGCTCCAAAAAGGTGTGAAATCTAATAGAACTTTAGGACAAAAATATTACTCTCTTATCAACTACACTTATGACTGTTGTGGGCAAAAATAAATTGATTAATATTTTGTTGGCCATGTATATGAAGAATGGTAAAAATAATCGGAGAATTTACTTATTCAGTAATTTAAAATAAAACAAAACAACTAGTAACTTGGAGTAGAAGTTTCACCTGATTAGTCACTAACATCTTTATTCTCTTTTCGCTTGTCTTTTTGCTTTTGTGTGCATTAGTTTTAACTAATTTTTTACTTTTGTAAAAATGTTTTTGGGTATCATTGCTGTAAACCCTCACGAGACTACAACTCTTTCACTAGGGACACCTAGGGGTTTAAAGGCTTGTTGCATATGCTAAATGCAATCGTGATCCCTACGAAAGTGGCTAAGTTATTTTATATTCATGTTATTTTTATGTTTTGCTCGAGGACTAGCAAAATGTTAGGTTTGGGGGTGTGATGAGTGATATTTATATCACTATTTCCCACTCAATTAACTTAATATTTTGTATAGTTTCGCGAGTTTTGTGAACGTTTTGATGTATTTGGTGTTATTTTGCAGATAAATAAAGTTTGGAAAGCATTAGAGGCAATTTGGGGCAAAAACGGACAAAAATGCGTCAACTGGAATATTTTGGTCTTAAGCGCGTCGCGACGCCAAGACTTACGCGTCGCGACGTCTAAAATACGCCGAATAGTGCTAACGTGCGCCGGGTCCACAAATCAGAATCTGAGAAAAGTTTGACTTTGCTAAAATGCGCCGTGCACGTGTCACCATCTCACAGCCGATCTACTAACATGCGCCTTGCCACGTGTCAGCATCCTACGGTGCCGACAGTCACCATCGCCACGTGTGCCACGTGTCACTCCAGGTCATCTCCATGTCATCAGCCACGTCAGTAAGTCAACAAGTCAATATTGCCACATCACCACCACGTCATCATCAGCCAATCAGAAGCTGCCACGTGTCGCAATTCTATGGTGCCGACAGTCTCTTTCCCACGTGTCGTCACGTCACCACCACATCACCGCCATGACAGCGCCACGTCAGCATCAATTATTGGGTATCCTATCCTTATCTGACACGTGGCGGATAAGAATCTCAGCGACCAATCAGAAGCCGCCACGTGTCACAATAATTGAAGCCCAACCACTTTGCCACGTGTCACCTTATCAGCTTATCGAGAATCTTCAAACCAGCGAACCAGAGCGTGCCACGTCGACAAACCTGGCGTAGCGAAATTCCAGAATTCAGAATTCAGTGCACCACTCTCTCTCTTATAATCTTTCTAAAGAGAGAGTTTCTCTCTCTACTTTCTTTTAATTTTTAGTTTTTTTTTTAGTTTTTAGTTTTGTAATTAATTTTAATTACGTTTTGTTAATATAGTAATTTAATTTTTACTTTTTACTTTTTACTTTTTACAGTTTTTATTTACCATGAGGAGGTAACTCCCCCAGCTAGGGTGAAAGGTAATTCTTTTACTGTTACTATTTAGATTAATCTCCCTTAAAAATAATATATTCACTATTTAAAATATTGACTTAAAAAGGATACCGCCAGATTGGTCGGTTAGTAATTCATTTTAATCTGATTTAAACCTGACTAATAAAGGATACCGCCAGATTGGTCGGTTGGTAATTTAATTTTGGTTCCGCCTTTATGGCTGGTTGGACTTAATTTGACTTAATCAGGTTACTGCCTATATGGCTGGTTGGAAAAAGAATCACAAGTTTATATATTATTTTATGGGAGATATCTAAATTAGTAGTAGTAAAAGTAATTCCTTTTACCTTAGCATTTTATTTTATTGTAATTTACTTTTCAGTATTTACTTTACCGCATTTTTACTTTATGTCTTTTATTTTCAAGTTTTTACTAGCCCTAGTTATGTGTTGTAACTAAATTAGTTATCTGGGGTTGTGATGAAATCCAATATCACCGTTTTATGAGGGTTAGATTATAGCTTGGGTAATATAAAGATTTATTTATTGAGTCTTAAACTTAATGCTTTTTCATTAATTGGCCATTAATAAAATTGATATGGTAAATCTAAAATGAACTAGACATAGAGATTTTAGGTTTCAGCCTTAGACTCAATAGCCCACGATCTTCCTTGAGGATAGATAACCCTTTAATAGATTTCCTTACAGGATAGGAATATACCTGTCGGGCGGGGGTAGCCATAATTGGGACTTAAACTTAATGAATCCAGATAATTTGGTTGACATAGACATATGGTTCAATTGGGTTAAACTGGGTATTTGTGTCTGACCATCGACAGAGGCTTACACATAATTTAGTGTTCCAGGTTAATAAATCATTATATTACCCAACTTTAAGATAATCACTTCATCTTTAATGATATTGGAAGAAATTACAACCCTAGATAGTTTTTAATATTGAATTTTCTTAAAACCTATTTTGGACAATTTTATTTACTTATTTTTAAATTTAGAATCATCACCATTTCAAATCAATCAATCAACCTGTTAGATACTAGTAATCATTTGACCTAATAAAATCAATAGATTAGATATTAAGTCCTCGTGGGATCGATATTTTTATACTACTTGAACGATACGTGCGCTTGCGTTATACGTGTGTGTTTACACCGGTCAACTGTCTCATATCATTCTCCGTCCAGGAACAAATCATAGGGACCTCTTATCATTTATATATCTAGATGATCTAATCACAAATGATAAGAGTGTAATCTCCTTTGTCACATAGTTAATTTGTACAACAACACCATGATCTGTACAAATAGTGACGCTATGGGTCATAATTGTCCAACAATCTCCCACTGGCCTATAGCCAGTCACTCGAGTGTCTTACACCCGAACAATGTACGGTTGGCTCACACTCCTGAGAAGGTCTTTCGTCAGCGGATTTGCATGATTATCATCTGACGCGATTTAATCGATCATCACATCGCCACGATGTATGATCCGAATGAATCAGATGAATATCGAAGTATGTATCTGGATCGTTGATGAGACCATTAATTCTTTAGCTTGTGTTGACGCCTAGCTTAGCTGCTAATAGAATTATATCTAATCTAATTAGATTTGTTTATCGACCCAGAAGGCTTCTATTGCCGCATCAGCTGCAACAATTAACCCGCATTTGTTATTTATTCGGTAACAATATCTTACTTGGAAGATTTCCAGCTCATTGTTCCGTTATTCAAACTGTATAGTACCGTTTGCGACTTGTAGTCGTCTTATCAGTTTAGGAAACTTGCAGTAGTGATCCCAGTCACTTCATGTTCTCATTCTCCACAGATTAAGACAGCATCCTTAGTTCTCTAAGATACTAACGGATGTTCTTAACTTCAATCCAGTGACTATCACTCGGATTGGCCTGTTTGTGAATCCATATGCTCAAAGCGTATGAGACACCAGGTAGCGTACATTTTTCAATGTACGATTCTACGGAGAGTTTTCGAAAGCCAAGCTTTGGCCGATAGTTATTTTATGGTAATTTCATTTCCAAAAATGATGTATTATCATTATATTATAGGACAGCCACTGTCAGTGCGCTCCCACTAACCCTCTTATATACACAAGAATCATTTCGTTTTGAATTAAATCATAAACCATTATGATCACATCAAAACGATAATTCCAAGAACCTATGCTTGCTTCAATCCAAACATGAATCGAATAACCTGCAAACCTTTTTTGCTAGTTTTGGTACGACAAAACCGACAGGATATTTTAAATATCCTCCAAAAGGTTTCCTTTTCAGGAAAGCGATTTTCCCGTTAAGCTGTCATATTTCATACATGAGACATGCAGCTTTAGCAAGCATTATCCAAATGGATATATCGTGGCAACAGGTAAAAGGTTGAATCGTAATCAACACAATGTTGATAACGATACATTTCCGCTAAAAGCCTAGCTTTATACGTTGGTATGTTGCCATCCATGTACGTCTTCCTTGAAGACTTATACAGTACCAATAGGCACAATGCCTTGCGGTACATCAACTAGTTCTAAACATGTTGATATACATGGAATCCATTTCGGACTCATGACACTTTGTCATAATAGGGAGTCGATACCTTGTATCACTTCCTCGTACGTAGTCAGTTGGTATACCTCAAAAGATAGACATCTTTACGAGGTGAGATCAGAAACACATACCCCAGGTTGTTTTCTGACTCTCTCCGACATACTCGGTTCTTGTGTATTTGAAGATTAATGTTATAGTTTCATCCTTGATGAACTATTTATGTTCCATTATGATTCGGTGCCTTGAACAGTATTACTCTCGATTTTCATCGAGTTTTACTATCCTCCCACTTACCACTGCATGTCGGTATTCCTCTTAGGAAAACCGCATGGCGAGCAACAATCTAATTGTTCTCTTGTGAGATGTATAAGTGAAATACTTATGGTATCCCTACGATATCCTACAATTGGCACTTATCCAATTTTTGGGTTTTAGTTTGGTATCATCCAAACTTATGCCTAGCATTCCCAAATTTTCAGGAATGTGAAACCCGGTTTCTTTCCCGTTCATATCTAATATGATATCTGTCAAATATATTTTAATGGAACCTTATTCTAAATAAGTTCTTGCACTGTTTAAATCTTATCCGTTGAAGGAAATGGTAGCTCAGAGCAACTCGTGATTAACCTTTATCATGTCTAACATAATTCGATTACTCAGTTCGGACCACCGTTAGACTGACGTGTTCCGGGAGGAGTCCTCTTGAAAGAATACTATACTCTTTCAAGTATACGAGAAACTTATTGCTTAAGTATTTTCCATTACGGTCTTACCGTGATGGTATAATACTTTAGCCGATCTGTTTGTCTATTTCTTGTCGAAACTCTAAAAGTTTCTGATTTGTGTTTCAAAGAAACACATAACCATAACGCGATGCCACATTCATAAAGGTCATGAAATATTCATATCCACCTCTAGCCTAGCTAGACATGGGCCCACTTGCTTCACTATGAACTAGGGCTAACACGTCTGTGGCATTAACACTTTTACCAAGTAAATAGTGTTATAGGAACATTGTCCAATAAACTAGATTCGTAGACTTTATTTGATTGGAATCAAATTAGTCCGCGTACCCACTCTTCAAAAGTGCGGATATACGAGTCTTGTTTAATTGTGTCCCAGACAACAATGCAACAATATGTTTCCTCTGATCAAATCAGTTTGAGCTATTTATTTGTCATATATATATTCGAGATTTATTTATATTCAAAATATAAATTCTGTTATTCACATCTAATGTGTTTATCTCAATATCATCTTTATATAATGAAACACTTTAGTGTTCTAGAATATAAAAGTTCACCCGCAGCGGGTCAAACACTGATATAGAGATAATGTATTAGTCAAACTAGTTACATTATAACAGTTTCCTAATTTAAGTACATACCTGAGGGTAGTTCCTAAACTTAGGTATCTACGGTTAAAACAACGACTTTCGTCCCGTTTCCAATTCGCAGATGAATCTCAAATGATGTCAGTATCCTTTTCAAAACAGATTCTGAACATCAATACATATATTTTATGTACCACACTAAGTATTCAAAATCTAATTTTAATACTAGTAGTGAACATAATGTTTGACAAACTTATTTGAAGTCAGAGCCTTGCTCGTAGTCAATTCCTTCATGTCTGCTTTGTCCAAATGGCAGTCACGCTTCCGCGATCCCGTTTGCCACAATTAGGCAGACATTTTGGGATATGTCCTTTATCTTCCCAGAAGATTATAATGATGTTGCCTTTCCCCTTTTCAACACTTCAGAAGCCTTTGGCCAAGCCTTGGCCTTCTGGAATATCGAAGTAAGGTGCGTCTTGCGCTACTTGCCTAATTGCAAACTTTGACTTTATCTCCTTGAGAATAGTCATTAACTCTCCAAGAGTACTATTGCAATATTAGTACTTCTAAAATCTAAGTATAGATTTATGAAGATCCTTCAATTTCAGTATCATACTTTAAGGATCTAATCCTTAGTTCTGATTAAGAAATTAAGGAGTCTACTGCGACAAGCTTAATGGATTAAGCACTAAAGTTATCATTACATTAATCTTCCAAAGATTATGCTCGACTATTTGCTTAACTCCGGGCTTAGGCATAATATGTTATTTTATCAAATAAAGTAACTTATTATTTTTCCAGGACCATCCTGAAAATTATTCCTAATTTGAAAATTAAACAATTTAAATATATTTTCCTTAGGATTATGTTTTAAATGTCAATCTTTCAATTTTATCTTGATTCTAATAGTCCAACTATTTAATCAACGATTTTGGTACTATTTATTATAATGATTACAATAGTCCAACTATTTAATCAACTATAATTTAATAGATTAAAATCAATTATATTGATTACTATAATCCAATTATAAAATCAACTATAAATAAATTGTTTGAATATAGTCCAACTATTTATGTAATAACAATTTAAATATTAGTCCAACTAACATTTAAATTCTTTGACGAATGATATTTAAATGAGCGCGTATGGCAAGTAATAAAACGAATATTGCAAATTCAATTCTTGCCTCCCACTATTTTTCGGCGAGCCTCTAACCCTCTGTTGAGTACTCGGGAAACCGCGTTTCCTAGTGGGCTAGGATCCCGTTAAATATCACACAATCTTGACTTGGCCAACAAATTGTATGATAATTAACTAGGTAGATCTATAAGATCGATTGGATCCAATCCAATTCCTAGATCCGGTAGGGGGACATCCAAGTCCGAAACATATATCTTATATATGCCAATACATCCAATGTATTACCTAACCCTTTTCCTCTTAATCAACTAAGCATTGGCTTTGGCACAACAAACCTAGTGATCCCAGTTAAGCGTGACCCATTGACCATGGAAAGCTTCGTAATCAATGTCGATGGACAAGAAGTGGTCTTGACTTTGGCCAACAAACCACAACTTGGACAAGACACCAATATGGAACAAAGCCTTCGTGATTCAAACACATCTTCGACAGACAAAGGCCTTGACTTTGGCCAACAAACCAATGCCGTCTCGGATCTTGAGTGAGAATCACTCATTGGAAGGAAAAACGTTTATATTTTACGAGGGTTTTTCGAGTGCAAATTGGCAACCAATTTATTATCTTTGTTAAGGTCTCATCATCATACACCCTTAAACATGCATTCTAAACACATAATAAAGCGCATAATGAAAATAATAATGATATGCGGATGGATACTTTACACATTGATCCTAGATCAAATCTCTCCCTTTCTCTCTCCCGCTAGAACAAGTATTACTTCTACCCGTTACACTACACTTCTAAAGAAACCTCATTTACATTGAGGGGAATAGGTGAGAAGAGAATACAAAGAAATGAGAGGTAATAAGGCTGGACACGCAGGTCCAATTAATAAATCAAATTTATTACAATAATTTCTAAAATTGTCCCACCCATATAATATCCATCTGATATACATTATTCATGCATCGCAATCATGTATTAACACAAGCATGTTATCAATCAATCTAATCAAATTAATTAATCTGATAATTAGTGATCATCCAATGTTCAAACAACGATTTGATTTTGTTCGAGTCAAACTCGTTTTTGCGAATAAGTACTCAAAGTATGAATTCTCGAATTAAATTAAACTACATCATTAAATCCAATTTAATATTCATTCAATTCTAATTCACTATTTAATTCCAAATTAAATACTACAATTTATTAATGAACTTTTATGACTTAAATTCCAAATTTAATCGTTACGGGTCTCAAAGCCCGATTAACGTCCAACGTCAATTCAATTAAAGTCCAATGGACTTTTAATTATTTCTTAAGGCGTGGACTTTTGGTCAACTCGGGTCAAACCGAATAACCCAAATCCAATCCGGGAGTTACCCTATAAGCCTAGAAATCAATCTTGGCCCATTAGGCCCAATTAAATTTTAAAGGTTCACTAAGTCACATTTGGGCTTTATGGATGCGGTTTTAGGCCCAATTAGATCCAATCCAATTTGCCTTAACCCAACTTTGTACAACAAAGCCCAACAAGCCCAATTACAACATTAAAGCCCAAATTCACAAATAGGCCCAAATAATTAGATTCCAAAAATCCAATTTTCCAAATTTAATTACCAAAGTGTATAACATGATTAATTACTCAAATTAACATTTCTAAAACATCAATATACACAATTAATCATGCTCATCATCATCATCATGTCCAACATATTTTGATTAAAATCAAACCCAAATCACATGCTACATGTCTCGGCCAAGGGGAAATTTTTGTCCAATTTGAATTCAATCCAATTAAATCCATTTTAACATAAATCAATCTTTCCAATATGATTCCAATTCATCCAATGAACAAAAATCAAAAAATCCAAGACAATAGGGCAAAGGTGACTTTCGGCCAAGCTAAGTCAATTGGGGAAAAATTGTCCAATTCAAAATTCATCAAAATGACAATGCATAACACCATGTTATCATCAATTAAGCATACTCAAACATCCAATTTCATCCAAATATGCTCAAATCATTTTTACCCAAATTTTACCCTAAGTTGATTTCATGCTCAAACCTTGTTCTGATACCATTGTTGGTTTCTATTAAGGTCCCAAGATCAATTATAAGCATGAATAATGTGCGAATACAAATCGAAGAAGTTGTGGAATACTCACATCGATCGGTTGAGCGACGCGGAGGCAACAAAAATCATTTTCTTCTCCTTCACTGCATTCGGCAGTGAGCATTTTTTATCACTAGTTTGGCCTCGATTTGGTCCTTCGTCAAGCTCCAAGCTTCGTCGAACGGTTCCCGGCTCATGGGTGGACTTCCCTATCACCTTCGCATGTCTCGTAGTATGCTAGCACTTGCGATTTTTTCCATAAAAATCCAACTGTTTGCTCCCCTAACTCACGGTTTCATGACAGAAACCAGTAAGTGTTTTGGCCCCAAGGGCGTGAGATGAGAGAGATGAGAGGAAGAGAGAAATTGTCTTTGGTTTGTGAAATTTGTGTATCTTATACACACATGTGAGTTTCACATTCATTTCACATTCATTTAGAATGAATTTGGCTTTTAAAAGTCAAACCATTAAAGCCAACAACCACACACATCACTCAATCACATCAATCACTAGTTGTCAAGTCACATCACTCAAAGTGACAAGTGATTTGACGCTTGATGCGACTAGAGATTTGACGCTTGATTTGACTTACGTGCCACACTCGAATTCGAAATACGAATGCGCTCGCAAATAATCTCGGGCTCGGGTTCGCTAATTCCAAATTAACGAATTTTCCGTTGCGTCGTAATTAAATGATTATGCCTAGCGAAATCACTTTTCACGTCGCTAACGAATTAATTCTAAATTAATTTGTTCACCCAAATTAAAATCTATTTTAATTCCGCGTCGAAATCCAATTTCGTTTAATATATCAAATATATTAATTATCGATTAATTCCAAATTAATCGTTATCTCTCTTTAATTGATATTTTATCCCAGATAAAATATCTCCGTAATTAATCCTAGATTAATTTTCTCTCTCTTCTAATTAATCCCAGATTAATTTAGAGTGCGAGTTATACGTCATCGGTGAACCTTTGGGAAGCGACCCATGAGATCCCCGGATATGTTGGCAGTAAATTCGATCGTTGGACTATCCGAACACGTAAGTACCTCGTACTACGTTTATACCGATTTACAAGACAAGGTTGGCCTCTAGCAAAGAGCCATGCCTACCCAATTCTCCGGAAACATCCTTACAGGAATAAAGGATCTGTATCAGGCGTAGTATATGTAGTATTGCGTATTTCTGTCCAGTATCGAATGATCACGTGCTAGGCCTGGGGCTGGAATTGTGTCTGCCCCGTACGAAGCACATGTCGGATGTCCAGTGACTAGTCTCTATAATTGGATAAACATGACCTTGCCATAATATCCCGATAGCTGCAGCATTAAGAGAACCAGTCCCTTATCCTACGTGACCATCATCTCCATATGACTGGAGTGACACTTCCATCTTGACATCACACCCAACACACTACGATTCTCAATATACCCAATATTGGCGTACACAGAACCGGTTAAAGCCCTGGACGACCTCAACCAAAGTATATTGATTGTCGTAAGTATTAGCGGTGCAAGTCTCAGGTTAAGACCAAATACACCTACCCTGATTTCGGACTTCCATAGAGACATAGTCATACTACCAATGGAATTCTGAGGGGGTCTATCCAGAGCGAAGCTGTTTCCCGTACCATCGGTGAAACACAACCTCCTATTACACTTGCATGAGTATCATATACCCAAATATATGAGAACTATGTCGTTGTGCCTTCACAACACGCACAAGTGTAATACTAGTCTTTTACGTATTTATCGATGTCCAATCTCGATAATACTCTGACTAGGGATATTTAATGATTTATCCTTTGTGGACTGATACTGTCTCATATCATTCTCCGTCCAGGAACAAATCATAAGGACCTCCTATCATTTATATATCTAGATGATCTAATCACAAATGATAAGAGTGCAATCTCCTTTGTCACATAGTTAATTTGTACAACAACACCATGATCTGTACAAATAGTGACGCTATGGGTCATAATTGTCCAACAGGTGGGCCCCACTTTAAATTCCAAATTTAAAGCGGACGATCCAACACGCAACTTCGCTCGGGCCCGAGTTCATTTAGTTCCGAACTAAACTAATTTTCCGTCGCGGCATAATTAAATCCATTTAATTAAATAATAATGCCTAGCAAAATTATTACGAAAGTCGCTTACGAATTAATTCTAAATTAATTCATTCGCTTGAATTAAAATCTAATTTTAATTCCACGTTGAAATCTAATTTCAATTAATATATCTAATATATTATTTTAGCCCAATTAATTAAATAGTAAAATCTAATTTCACTATTTAATTCATTTTGCCGATTAATTCCAAATTAATCGCGCTCTCTCTTCTCGACAAATTTAATCCCAGATAAATTCTCAACGCAATTAATCCCAAATTAATTCTTGCCGTAATTAATCCCAGATTAATTTTTCTCTCTCATAATTAATCCCAGATTAATTCTTGTTCAAGTCAAATCTCATCGGTGAATCTTCGGGAAGCGACCCAAGAGATCCCTGGATATGTTGGCAGTAAATATGGTCATCGGACTATCCGCACACGTACATACACGGTACCTCGTTCTTACCGATTTACAAGACATGATTGACTTCTAGCAAAACATTGTACCTTCCCAATTCTCCAGAAATATTCTTTAAATGAATATATAATATTTATCAGGCATAGTATACTAATTATTGCGTATTACAATCCAGTATCGGATGTCACATGCTAGGCCTGGGGCTGGAATTGTGTCTGCCCCGTACGAAGTATATATCAGATAACTGGCAACTAGTCTCAATAATAGAATAATCATGACCTAGTCATAGTATCCCGATGACTGTAGTACTTAAGAGTACTATTTCCGTATCTTTCGAGATCATCATCTCCATATGACTGAAGTGATACTTCCATCTTGACATCACAACCAATACACTACGATTCTCAGTATACCCAGAAGAGGCGTACACAGAACCTGTTAAAGCTCCGGATGACCAAAACCAAAATATACTGATTGTCACAAGTATTAGCGATGCAAGTCTCAGGTTAAAACCACATACACCTACCCTGATTCGGATTCCCATAGACACATAGTCATACTACCAATGAGATTTCGAGGGGTCTATCCAGAGCGAAGCTGTTCCTGTACCATCGGCAAACAAAACCTCTTATCACACTTGCATAAGTATCCAATACTTAAATATATGAGAACTATGTCGTTAAGCTTCCATAACGCGCACAAGTGCAATACTAATCTATTCCACATTATCGATGTCCAGTCTCGATAATACTACGACTAGAGATGTTTAATGATTAAACCGTTCGTGGATTAATACTGTCTCATATCTTATTAATCTGAAACTAATCATAAGGACTTTTATCATTTATATATCCGAGTAATCCAATTACAAATGATAAAAGAGTAATTTTCTTTGTCACATAGTTAATTTTGTATAAGAACACCATGTCCTTTACAAAATAGTGATGTTATGGGTCATAATTGTCCAACAGCGCACGCACTGTGTGTTTTAGCGCAAAATTTTATTTTTTTAATTTATTTTCATAGTTTCCATTAGCTATCTGGAAATAGAGCTGATAGAAATATGTTATTTTACCCTAATATCTTTCAACCTTCCCTAAACACTTCCAAACACCCAAAATTAAATTTTAACCTATAAACCAACATCAACATATGTTATAGAACAAAATCATGTTTTTTAAAATATCAAATATTTTTACAATCCCGCAATGAAGTGACTGAACAATTCTAGGTCACTCAAATGTGGTCAAGTGATTCTTAAATGGTAGCAATAGCTCCAAACTTTCATCTAAAGTTCCAAACTCTAATTTTATTTTACATGTCCAACATGAACATATTTGACCCAATTGCAAGCATATTATATTTATACTTCTACAGCATCAATATTATTAGCCTAATTTCAACTTCAAACTATATTTTTATGTATCAAATACAAAAACATAGCTTGTTAGAGAAGATCAAACTTACCTAGTAAACTTGAACCAAAGATCTAATCTTCTCTTTGTTGAAAAATTTAGAGAACTTCCAAAGCTTCTTTAAACACTTCTCTAGGCTAATTTTTCTTATTTTTCGCCTTAATGCTTACTTGCTTAAAAACTTGCTCAAGCTTGCCTTTATAGTGAAACTTATGCAATTTTTAACTAATAAGAATTTTAATCAACTTTTATGTGGGCTTAATCTAATTTGTCCAAATATGCATAATTACGTGTGACTAATCACCTTTGTCTGCCACTTTGATTTAAACCAATTAAATCTAGAATAAGTTTAACCAAGTGGTTAGTTCGTTGTCTACCACTTTGATTTAATCCAATTAAATTTAGGCAAAGTTTAACCAATTAATTAGTTAATTATCTACCACTTTGATTTAATCAAATTAAATCAAGTCAAATACACATATTATTACATATTTTTTAATGACCAAAATATCCTCCAATGGTAGGGACATTTATGAAATTACAATAAAGCCTTTGTGTAATTTTGGATTAATCCAATTTGGTCAAAGTAAATAATTAATGTTAACCAATAACACTTAATTATTTTAATTGATAATTGTGATATCATATTATTTATTATCAAATATTATCGGCTACCCAAGTGCTCAAACATTACACTTCATATTGTGTGACTCTCTAAGTCCAGACATGTTCATCATATAAGCCTAGCTTATATGTACGTAATTCGGCCACCTTCTAATTCACGAAGACCGCGAACGACCTTTCTGAACTATACAAGTCGAGCCAAGTTGTGCTTAGGAAACATAGATTACACCGTCAAGTTTCCAAGACGCACATCTCGTATTGTCAACATGTTCATGATTCTTTACAACTAATCATAACACTATTTCTGATATATGCGATCCACCATAGGTGATCGGCTTTGGCCAAAGTCTTAAGACTTACTCACATGGATATATTAACCTATTATAGTACACATACGGGCCAACATATCATGTCTTGATATGCACTTGATTAACGAGTGTATCAATCCACACCCAAAAAAATCTAATGGTAAGACCATGAAAGGTCTCTGACATTTATAGAATCAAAGTGTGGATGATCATACATAGAATCAATGTTATCTTATAGTCAAAGGATTACATATGCTTCTAGACTCAATGAGATTCCTATTGACGATGGTATGTACTTCCAACTATTAGGAATCACATGTGAGTCATTCAGTATTCGCTCCAACGAATACCTACATGTCTATACGAGCTTCATTTTCTCATGGTACATTGGGTTAGACCATTGGAACTCCAATTTCGATATACGACATGTGCTAATATTCTAGGTTATATGAATTCGACTGTATTCCAAAACAAATGACTAAGAATATTTACTTTAAGAATAGTTTATAATGATAATATTATCTCAATGTCAGATCACCTAGTGTCCAGTATTACTACATGACATTCTAAGGTCGATGTCATTCTCAACATATTTATTTATCAATCTAATATGCATAATGACATTACTATTAATAAGGTTGAAATAAAAAATAGTTATCTTATTAAATAATAAAATATAATGTATAATATATTATTCGGGTTGAAGCTCTAAGCACTAACTCCAACAAACTCCCACTTGCTTAGTGCCAATCCAGATTATACTGAAGTCCCATATTCTCCACATGTTTATCAAATAATGTATGAGGCATGACCTTAGTATAATGTTGTATTGTCCTCGAACCTTTAAGACCATTATGTCTTTTTCGTTCAATAATCTCTCTAATCACGTGATATTTTCTATCCACGTGTTTAGACTTGGAATGCACTCTCGGCTCCTTAGCCTGGGAAATGGCTCTATTAGTATCGCAATACAGTGAAATCAAATCCACAATACTAGGCACAATGTCAAGTTCTGTGATAAAATTTATAATCTAAACAATTTCTTTAGCAGCTTCTGAAGCCGTTATAAATTTCGCTTCACTGGTGGAATCAGCTGTATGCCTTGCTTTGAATATTTCCAACTAACCATACCTCTATTAAGGGTAAATATGTATCAGGATGTAGACTTTCTATCATCTGGATCTCCTTGGAAGTCGGAGTCTGTATAACCCTTAAGTTGTAGCTCGTCTTCTCCATAAATTAGAAATTTATCTTTAGTACCCTTAAGATATTTCAAGATATGTTTCACGGCTGTCTAATGACCATTATCCGGATCAGATTGATATTGGCTAGTAACACTAACACCAAAACTGATATCGGGTCATGTATATAGCACATAATACATAATGGTTCCAATACTAGAAGCATATGGCAAGTTAGACATTCTAATTCTATCTTCCTCGGTCTGAGGTGCCATTTTTTTTCGAAAGATGAATGTCATATAGAAAATATACATTTACAGTCTTGTAGTTGGTAAAACCGTACATTTCTAACATTTTACCTATGTACGTGGATTGCGACAAGCCTATAAGCTTCCTTACTCTATCCTGGTAGAGCCTTATACCCAGTATATAGGAAGCTTCACCCATGTCTTTCATGGAGAATTTTTTGCGAATGTAGCCTTTCACACTTTGCATCATTCCTATATCATTCCTAATAATAAGGATATCGTCTACATACAAAGCAAGAAATACTATCATGCTCCCACAAATTTTCTTATAAACACACGGTTTTTTCTCATTCTTGATGAATCCAGATAATCTAATTATTTCATCAAAATGATGATTACAGCTCCGCGATGCCTGTTTAAGTCCATAAATAGACTTATTGAGCTTACAAACCAAGTTTGAAGTCTTACTGGATAAGAAACTCTCTGGTTGTTTCATATAGAGATCTTACTCGAGAAATCTATTTAGGAAAGCGATTTTCATATCCATCTGCTATATCTCATAATCATGATATTTAGCAATGACTAAAAGAATTTTAATGGATTTTAGCATGACTACTGGTGAAAAAGTTTCCTCATAGTCAATCCCAAGACATTGAGTATAAAATTTCGCTACCAGCCAGACCTTAAAAGTTTCCATATTTCCATCGAGCAATAGCTTCTTTTTATAAAACCATTTATAACCAATAGGTTTAACTCCTTCAGGAAGTTCAACCAAGTCTCAGACTTGATTGTCATGCATAGAATCCATTTCAAATTTCATGGCTTCGTGCTAATTTCCCGAATCGATATCCAATATCGTCTCTTTATATGTAGTCAGATTCGTTTCCTCCAAGAGGAAAACATCAAGGCTCGTATCAGATGTTAAAAATAGTCTCTCAGGAGGCCTTGATATTCTACTCGACTCACATATAACAAGTGTTGTAGATCATTCAACTAATTGGATCTCTAATTCCATCTCAGGTTCCTTAATGTTGGGATCAAACTCATCGAGTTCAATCTTTCTACAATTCCCACTTTCTCTCAAAATTTTATTTTCAAGAAAAGTGACAAAACAATTAACAAATAAATATCGTTGCTCAGAATTATAGAATTGATATCCCAAAGAATTTTCAGGATATCCAACGAACTTGTACTTTTAGCCCTGAGTGCTAGTTTATCCCGTTGCGCAACTCTAACGTATGCAGGACAACCCTAAATCTTTAAATATCTAAGTTATGGATTTATACCATACCATATCTGATATGAGGGTCGTAAAAACAGCTTTCGATAGAACTCTGTTAAGTTTGTAGGCAGCAGTAAGTAAAATAACCCCAAAGTTAATATAAAAGATTTTATAGCTGATCATAGATCGCAACATATCTAATAAAGTATGATTTCTCCGCTTAGATACACTATTATGTTGAGGAGTTCCTGGTGGACTATATTGGGCGAGAATCACATTCTCCCTTAAATAAATTCCGAATTGTCACTTATGAATTCACCACATCGATCTGATCGAAGGCACTTGATGAATTTCCGATTTAATTTTCTACTTCATTTCAGAATATTTTGAACTTTTCAAATATTTCTTATTTATGTCTCATCAAATGAACATATTCATATCTTGAATTATCATCAGTGAAATTCACAAAGTATGTTGAACCATCATGAGCGACATGATTTAATGGACCACACATATCACTGTGTACTAACTCCAATAAATCTTTAGCATGGTGTCAAACACCAAGAAATGGGGCCTTTGTCATTTTCCTTGGATATATGACTCATAAATCGGATAAGGATCTAAGGAAAGATCTTCAATCAAACCATCTTTAACCAATTTTGATAGACGTCTAACACCTATGTCGTCCAATCTCATATGCCATAATTCAATATTATTAAATTCAGATCTCTTATTTTCATTTTCTTCTATATTAATGGCATCTCTATATTTTTCCAAAACATAATGACTATTAGATAAAGAACATTCACATATCAAATAGTTGTCTTTATCATATAAACATAAAACAACATCTTTAATGTTTATTTTATATCACTCTTTATCCAATATCAGTAATGATATTATCTGTCTAATAAGAGATGGTAAATAATAACAGTCATGTAAAATTTATTTACATCCATTAAGAAGATCTAGAACAATTGTTCATATGACATTGACATCCAATATCTCGCCATTCCCAACTGTAAACTAGATCTCCCTTTTATTTAGCCTTCTTTTAACTCTCATGGCTCGCATGGAATTGTAAATATGAGTAAGACTATCAGTGTCCAACACCCAACCACTATTTGCATCAAAGGTTAATGAGATGTCAATAACAGGAAAAATACAAAGTGAACATGGAGTTCCTACTTTCCTTTCAGCTCTGGACAATCACGTTTCCAGTGTCCAGACTTGTGGCAATGTAGACATGCATCACGAGCTACATGTGGTCTTGCAGTTTGTTTCTTAGACTCTTTCTTCTTATTTCCCATTTTCATCTTCTTAGACTTCCTAGAAGTCTTTGAAGAGCTAGCCCTATCATGGAGGTACAAAATGAGATTCTCTTTCTTCAAATCATGTTTCGCCGAGCGTAACATGTTGTGAAACTCTTCATATGTGTATTCCATCGAATGCATGTGAAAGTTTAACACAAAGCCAACATATGAATCAGGTAAAGAAAACAAAATTGAATTCTGGCCTAGTCTTCCATCTATTATAATGTCTTGTGGTTCCAAATATTGGATCTGGTCAATCATGTTCAAAACATGAATGTTAACCGTCTTTCATCCTTGAGCATGGCATGGAATAATTCCTTAGACCTCTGATATATATCAATTTCTTGATTTGCTTCGAGCAACTCATCGAGTGTTCTTATAATGCTCCAAACATTTGGTTTATCTATAACTATCTATGTAAATCAAAAACAATTTAGACAGACATTGGATTGAGGGTAACATACCTCAATCGTTCTCACTCTAAGGTAGATGTTCATTTCCCACTCTAAGTAGTTCTCGGCTCCTATCAGTTTATTAGAATCCAAAAGTCACGCTAATGGATTTGCAGCAGCTATGTACAAGACAACAATTAAACACTAGCAGCAATTTTCATTTCAATATAAAACATTAATACGATTATGGATTTTAAATCTATTAGTGCCCTCCCACTACTTTACGTAATTATGTAATCTCCCTTAATGGAAAAATAGAAATTTGACTATTAAAATTTCAGAGCGGGAAGTGGATTCCAAGACATTTACTACAACCTCACAATAATGACGATCTTGGCCTTCATAAACTTATTAGATAGACCCCAAAGGTCAATCACATCCATGTGACTCCTAAGTTTGGTCCTGAACTGTTTCTTATCCTCACAATAATAACGTTATTGGATTAAGACGTGTTCCAAATGTATACTTGTCAATGTGCACTAATGTGCTTCGTAGGTACACCCTCACAATAATGATGGTATTGAGTGACTACGTCAACTCATCACGCTACATCTAATTTTTTACCGGAGTGATCTAAGTTTCGACTACTTATACCCTCACAATAGTGACAGTATTGGGCATATGTAATAAGAACTCATTCATCTCCATATTGACAAGACAAACCATCTAATAATGCTCCAACATTATTAATATTATTACTTAAGATTAAAAAATCACCTAATCACGAGAGATTTATGACAATCAAGTCATTAACATGGTTAGGTCAAAATAAAAATTTTTAATTTAAAACATACAATGCATATCCAATATTAAAGTGGCATAGATTCAAATATATGTATTGCATGGTTAAGACCTGTGTTGATACCATTCTGTTAGGGCGGATGCGGAAACTCTAGGGTCAGATCGATGCGCAGAGCAGCGGAAGTGGATCTAACCTGTGGATATCAAATATGAGTGTATTTTTAAATAATTTAACGGAATATTATATTTCATTACGAGTTATAGGAAAAAACCGTGGCTGAATCAGAATTTGAAAATTCAAGAATGGGAGAAAATAAAATTTCAACGCGCTCGCTACAGCGAACGTGCGTGCATGATTTAGGAAGTCCATCATAGGACTTCACATGTGAATTTGAGTGTGACGCAGTGATCATGATTTTATCAAAGCGGCACACTTGAACGAAAGTTTCAGTTTGTTTTGCAGTGAATAAAATGGGAAGCGTATAATTTTTTTCCAAATCCAATCGCGGAGCTTAAGCCAAATTCCGCTGCACAAAGAATTTTCCCGTGAAGTTTCGCGAGACTGATTCCTATAATAATATTGCATGAATATTATTTTCAGAGTAACTTCTTATTTATGTTAAGTATATTTATCTCCTATGTATGGGTTTATACTTGGATGTGTCATTTTGACTTCTCAAATTACGGTCTAGCACAAGGAAATAAGTTACCTACTAAGTCATCAATCGTCGGCAACGTAAATTCATTCCCCTTTTTGCTCACTCAACGCATCCAAATAATTTATATACTATTGGCATGTGAGGTAGTAAATGGGTGCAGTGGTTCACACGTTTCATTGAATGTAAGTGTTTCATATAAATAACACACAATTATCTTGGATAATCAATTCTATATTTAAACATGCAATAAATTATGCATGCATGTTCATGATTCAATATTTCACTACTCTTACTTTCGGGAGATAAACAAGGAAACACAATGTTCTCTCATAAACGGCTCTATTTTATAAAAGGAAATGCTAATGAGTGCCCTTATGACATTCGTTAAGAATCCATTTAAAGAAAATTTTGATGGGAAAAAGTAAAAAAATCATTAATGTTTCGACAATTTTTTTCATTCCCTATAAAATGATGTCAAAACTATCATTAAATGGATGATTAACGAGTACCCTTAGGGTACTCATTAGCATGACTTTTATAAAAGGTTAAAAAGTATGAAACCGATTACCTTAAAAAATCGTAGACTGTTGATGAGCTTCTCTTAAATCCAATTGGACTTTGTTGATATATTGGCCTAGTAAAGTTGATCATTGGTCCAGAGCTAATGATGATTCTCTTTGAAAATGAGATTAAGTGTCTTGTAACTTACACTCCAGGTCTCCAGCGTCCAAGTAAGTGTTTGTATTTAGGTAAAATGATTGAAAAGTTTTGAGAAATCAATCTTTCATAAGTCTCTTTTCTATTTTTCAGTGATTAGGGATCCAACTCTGAATTCTTCTATTATTCTTGTATTCATACTCATTTCATTTCAAGTGATTTAATTACTAATTGTCTATGACATATAAGTGTTTTATTGTATCAAATATTAGATGCATGCTTGACATATGTCACTTATTATACTTGCATGTAATTTAAGTGTCTCGGCTAGTCATAAGTTTTACATGTTTCGTATAAGCTCGGTTGAGTGGTTTGATAACATTTCCAAAAAATATTAATTTAAGTGGAAATGATTATGTCATTAATCTCATTTGCTGGAAGCTTTGTTTGAGTTTGGATACATTACATAATAGAGTGGGATAATAATTAAACACCTCACGAGACTATAACTTATCCACTAGGGACATTTAGGGGTTTAAAGGCTTGTTGTATACGCTAAATGCAATCGTGATCTCTACGAAAGTGGCTTAAATAGTTTTTATTTATTTATTTAGTTCAGTTCTTATTTTATTTTTGCGCTTGAATTGCTAGAGACTAGCAATAAGCTGGTTGGGGGTTGTGATAAGTGCACAAAAGTGTACTTAGAACACTGCTAACTGTGATGGTTGTAACGTTTGGTACAATTGATGGTTGTTATTATTTATTATTCTACGATTTATGAATCCAGAAACTGTGTTTTGTCAACTCCCATATAGATCCAGTCATGCTTCTTCTATGTGTGATTTGCGAACCCAGTTGTGACTGGTAAAGTTGTTTTATGAGTTTGTCTTCTGATGCAGTATTGTCTGGTAAAGTTCTATTCCCAATTTGAAAATTAAAGCCGTTTACAAATATTTTCACCCAGGATTATGTTTTAAACACTAATCTTTCAGTTATCTTGATTGCTATAGTCCAACTATTCAATCAACGATTTCAGGTACTATTAAATATAATGATTACTATAGTCTAACTATATAATCAACTATAATTTAATTGGTTAATTCAAATATATTGATTACTATAATCCAATTATATAATCAACTATCATTTGAAGTAGTTTGAATACAGTCACAACTGGGTTCGCAAAACAATAATTGGGTTCACAAATCACACATAGATAGCTCGTAATGATAACTTTGTGTACTGTTAACATAGAGAAAATAATTCATCAATTACCTTAGAATTCGACATGTTTAGAATTGAATATCTTTCGATTGTTGGTTTGGGATGTGAAACCTTCAATTGAGTAATAAAACGGAATCAATAATTGAATATATGGATTTGATACAAGAGGGATTCCCGACACTTTGCTGCTTTTCTCTGCTGATATTCTTAAAGTATTTTCCATAGTTTTTATCTTATATTATCAATTCAATCTTTCTTTTCATTAAGTTGCTGCTAACGTTTTGTTTAAGTAAATTAGTTCGTTGTAACCATCTCTCTGAGATGTCGACACCCCAACTATACTGCAATAACTGCAAGTAACTGCAAGTACTTTTTGGGCGTAATAAGACCATTAATAAGATATCAAGATATCATAAACTTAAATAGGATAAAAACAACACACACACATATGTGTGTGTGTGTGTGTCACCATGATTAACTTTCATTGTGTGTGGATTTCTATTTCGTGGCAAGACAAGGCATATGTCTGCAGCCAAGTCTATTTTTGCCCCCCAAATTAGCCTCCACTGGGCTAGGCCGTCAAGCCTATTTTTTCTATGAATTAACCTCCATTGAGTATGACAATGACTAACGCGGGACATGACAAGGCATATAGCCTCTGTCAAGCCTATTTTTGTCCACGAATTAATCTCTATTGGGCATGACAATGGCTAATGCAGGGCATGACAAGGTATGTGATCTTAGTCAAGCCTATTTTTGCCCCCGAATTAACCTCCATTGGACGTGATAATTGCTAACACATGGCATGACAAGGCATGTGACCTCCGTCGAGCCTATTTTTGCCCCCGAATTAACCTCTATTAGGCGTGAAAATGGCTAACGCAAAGCATGACAAGGCATATGGCCTCTGTCAAACCTATTTTGCCCCCGAATTAACCTCTATTGGGCATGACAATGGCTAGCGAAGGGCACGACATGGTGTATGGCCTCTGTCTAGCCTATTTTTACCCTCGAATTAACCTTCATTGGGCGTGACAATGGCTAACACAGGACATGACAAGGCAAGCCAGGGAAAACCATGTCCATGGCCAACGCACGCACAAGCAAGGCAAAATAAGGCAAGCCAAGTGAAGTCATGGTCAAGGCCACACAAGGGCAAACACGCAAAAGCAAGGCAAGGCAACACAAGCCAAGATCACAACAAAAAAAGTCAAGGGAAGCCCTGGCCAAGGCCATACAAGCACCAAACAAGTGCAGGCAAAATAAGACAATGCAAGCCATTGTAGTTTGGGCCCCACTACTTTAAACTTTATCTTGTGTTTTATTATTTGGATAATTATAATTCTTGTAATTTATCCCATCATAGCTCATTCATATAAATATAGAGGAACCCTTTGTAGTTTTGAATCAAATTCATTCATAATCAATAAGAAAATTTTGCAACTTTGAAGGTATCGTCTGTTCTTCTTTTCCTCTTATTTTACAATACATTTTCAGCACGATCCGCTCATATTTAAGTTTTCATAAGGCCAGAACTGAATCATTGTGCCTTATGATCAATTATTCTGCCACCATATTATTTATAACATATATTTATTTATTTATTTATTTTCCTTTCCTATTTTCTCAATGCGTGTTTGAAATGACGGCGTTGAAATTGCTACAATTTCCAACTTCAGTGAAATTGCGAAAACGAAAAGGAACAATCTTGACAATATTCCATAGTCGCGTTTTGAATTTGTTTAATTTTTGTTCTTGAATATGTATTACCCAGTTGTCGTATATCTAAATTCTTATTAGGTTTCTTTTATTCCAACTTGAAGTTTGTAGTGAAAATAAATCAGAATTCGAAGTTTTGAATTTCAATCCTACAATTAAAATCTGTAATGATAATTCATTATGTTTTATGTATTGTTATTATTGTTTTTATGAATATGCTCTGTGGTTGCCGTTATTGTTATTATAATTAATATTTTATTTTATATTTGTTTATTTATATTTTCTTTGGGCCTTTACAGATTTAAAAAAAAAAAGTTATTATCTTATGTATTTAGCGAAATTACTCATTTAGTACACTGGTCTAAGTCGGGACAAGAAGAAATTATTCATTAATCGAGATTATTCATTTATCGAATATTCATTTATCAAGGTTTTACTCTCTGTATATATATATATAATATTGAGGGGCCCAATTCAAAATACA
The DNA here is from genome assembly GCA_019454045.1 of Zanthoxylum bungeanum. Classification (NCBI taxonomy): domain Eukaryota; kingdom Viridiplantae; phylum Streptophyta; class Magnoliopsida; order Sapindales; family Rutaceae; genus Zanthoxylum; species Zanthoxylum bungeanum. The sequence goes on from SKCR01009094.1 coordinate 116,525, forward strand.
CATAAATTAAATGGGTAAAATTTCAACTAAGTTATTTATTTATTCTAAAATAAGTTTCTCTGCCAACAGATTATTACAAACACCACAAAACACCTTACTTACTTCTTTTAAGAAGATAAGAACGATGCATGTATCAAAGCCTTTCTTTCGCTCTCAGCGTACAAATGGAATAAGGAAATATTCAGCATAGTATAACTGCATGACAAAATAAACATAAGATATCAGTTTGGAACTAAATAAATGGTGCTTATTTTTATTTTATTTTTTATTAATTTTTACACTTCAAATTAACGAACATGTAAAATCACTTGCCTGCCAAATGAACATGTAGAAAGAAAATGTCGATGCATCACTAGAGAGATCAATATTTCGAGCTCGATGCCAAAGAATCAAAGCAAGAGTGCAGTGGCCAATTATCTGCAAGAAATAATATTTTTCTTTTTTTTTTTAAATCAGAGATAAATATCATATTTGAACATATACCAATCTAAATAAAAGTATTTTCCTACTAAGTGGAGTCGATAACATGATTTTTTCACGTCAATTTTAAACTCAATAAAATATAAGTTTCTTTTTATGATTTGGGTTTATGTCAACTTACGTCTTCCTTGTTTGATGTATAATAATACCATTACTTTTTTTTCTCTTACGAAGATATTTAAAGATTTACGTTTTATATGTTTGGATTATCTAATTAGTCGTGTTTCTTTCATCTTCTTCTCAATCTATATTTGAGCACGTGCATAGAAGTATATAAATTTCTTCAAAAAATTAAAACAATTCTTACAGTGACAATCTTGCTTATGAGGAAAGGTGAAGAAGCTCCAACTATTACAGCACCTCCATAAGCAATTGAAAGCATAGAAACACAGAGCCGAAATACCTTTTAGAAAAAAAAGATGATATTTGTAAGACATTTTTATAATGTTATTCACTTGATAAAGATGAAAAATTCTAAAACACAATCATATATTATTGAGAATAATGCCAATGTTTTATGGCTTTAATTTCCTCAAGTTTGTCAGCAAATGTAAGAATTGATCAAATTATATAATTTACTACTCACTTTTTCTTTCCCTAATATAACACTTAGTGTTTTAAGCCATGTTTAAGGTCACCCTCCATATCATGTAAATCCTGTTAAAAGCCAATAACAAGTAAATTAGTAACCACCAAATGTATGAAATAACTTATAAATTTTTTGGCTCCCATGGCGTAGCCGGGTTGACAAAAATAAGTGGTTTTAAAATACAGCGTATGGATTCGATTTTTGGAAGATTTATGGATTAAAAATATATTTGCACTTACACATCCCTTATCTTAAAAAAACATATAAATTTTTATTACATTAGTGAATTAGGAATAAATTTATGAATTACCTTGAGAAATGCAATAGCAATTGATAAGCAGCATATGAAAGCACTTGAAAACATCAATGGTCTCGTAATGACTGCAGGTCTACCAAGAACGTATTGCTGTTTACATGTATCAAACTCGTCCCATCAGGAAAATTCAGAAGAAGTGAATATATAATAATGTTTTTAATTTGATTTTGACAGTTTTTTTTTTCTTTTAAAAAAAAAAATTAAAATTATGTATTTTGTTATGGAGATTTTTTTTTAAAATAAAATAAAACGATACCTAATGTACTACACATATCAATCAATTCCATTATTTCCCCATAAATTTATCATTACCCATTCATATGTTAAAACCCATCAAAATCTTCCTATCATTTATTAAAAATAAAATAAAATAGTTAACCTTTTTGTTGTGTATTTTACTATTTGACTAATGTTGGATCTGAACTATTTAACCCAACATTTGAATCACGACTGATCTGACAACTACATATACATTGGATTAATTATTAGTATTTATGATGAAGTGGTGAAATTATAATTCTTGAATATTATTAAATAGTTCTGACAGTTATCTATAGTTGCCCGTACTCAAATACTAGAATAAATAATTAGAATTCCTAGAATTATTGTTTAGTGTTTGCTATATATACCTTTAGAAATTTTTAAAAAAGAAATTATGTAGGAAAAGTTTTGATACATATATAAAAGGAGTGATATATAAAATATTTATTGAAACAACAAAGGAATGCGAATATTTTCCCATTCTTTTTTTTATTATTATCAGTTTCCCCTCAATATTTTTTTATACCTGGATGTGTAAGAAGATTGGAAATTGTGTTAGAATTCCGCACATAAACAGCATAGAGATTGCGGCTCCAAATGAATTCGCCTTCCATCTAAGAAAGGGAAACTGCATGCCATATTCAAAAAACAACCAATTAGATTAACTTAATTTGATTAAAAGAAAATGCTAAATGCTAATTAATTAACTTTAAAAAGTCTTTAATTTGTATAAATATATATAGCCATCCACGAAATATTTTTTTTTTTAATTACTTGGGCGGAGTAAGCAGTTCCAACGAAAATCCATCCGATGGCGCCCATAACAAGTGGCGGAGATCGAAGCATAATTGAGGTAGCCAGACCCTGAAAAATGAAAAATCATGCAACTAATTAATTACAAGATTGTTTCATATAAAATCACAAATTACGAAGCATTTTATTTTATTTTATTTGGTCAGATGCTTACCATCAAAGCAGATCCTAAAGTAATTCCAATTCCAGCTCCCATTGAAATTTCACCAGAAGCAAGAGGAAGATAAGGCTTGTTAACCTTTTGACAATATTAAGTTGACTTATTAGAAACTATTTCAAAATATTATATTAACAGAATTTCTGATTTGTTCATTGAAATTGACTTGGATTTGATGGTGGGCTGAATTTTGTGTTCAGGTTTTTGTTTTTTTATATAAATTTTGATTGAACATTATTGAATAATAAGATTATAAAAAATTGAACTATACTCAACTTAATACTGAATCTAATTTTAATTGAAATACCTTGTCTATTTCAACATCAGCCACCTGATTTATGGCCACCCCATAAATGTGCAACAGTACTGCAGGCACATAAGCCTGAAATTTCAAGAAGAATTAATTTAATTTAATAATCATCATCACAAAAATAAATAAATAAATAAATAAAATTAGTTGTTATATCTGTCACTTGACACTATTTTACCTTCAATAATTGAATGAAAAATGTGGGAGTCAAATCAGCAAATTTTTCTAGTGCAAGGAGAGAATTCGACGTTGTCGCTATAATCTGAGAAATTAACAAAATGAAAAATAAAAACCATTATTATATATCAAATCAAATAAAACTGACGACATGATCATTCCCACGCAGACAAATTTTTTTTTTCTAAATGTAAGACACATTCAAATTCACTGTAAATCTCCAAAATATAAATTTTTAAAAAAAAAAAATCCTCGGAGATATCAACTTTTGGATCTTAAATGAAAAATAAACCATAAAATTAGATAATTTTAACTAAGGAAAATGAGCATAACCCTCCTGATATTTAACAAAACTAATCGAAATTCTCATGATGTTTAAAAACTAAACAAAACCTCATACTATATTTTGCCTCTAATGGAAAATTTAAATACTTGGAAAATATGAATAAATTATTTAAATGAAATTTTAAAAGGAGTAAGATATTTAATTTACATCATTTTACTTAATTTATATTTTATAAGTAATTTTTTAGAAGTATTTCCGAATCATTTAAATTTTCCACAATGGGCCAATTAGTAAAATGATAAATAAAGTTAACATTTAAGAGAACTGTTATAATATTATAAGGTTTTGTTTAGCTTTTTAAACATTACGGGATTTCGATTAGTTTTGTCAAATATTAGGAGTTACGTTAAAATATATACTTGTTTAAAAATAAGATACTTACAACGCCAGCACAAGCATAGGGACGAATAAAACGGTACAATGCATCTAATTTCATGAGAAAAACATTCTGAAAGCTCTTCAAATCAGCATCTTCCTCAGGTTTTGGTGCATAAGCATCTTGTAATGTGACAGGAACACTGTCTCTGTTGCTTCTATCCTTAATTTTATTGGTAAAAGAAAATAAACTTTGGGAGCATTTGATAGTGCACTTCTTGCCTTGGCTTCTATGGAGGACGCCAAGTACATGAGTCACTGGCGATTGTAGCTTCTTCACACCACCTGAAAATGGCCAAATGATGTCATTTTACATTCATTAATGTTCAAATTAAAGCTAATAGTCACGAGCACATAAATGATCTTAATCACAAACTCTCGCTTGAGTTGTCTGAAATTTTATAGAGACCACCGTCTGTGTCGATTCTTTTCAAGATCATTTTTGACTTAGAATCCTAATTTATTTAATAATAAGTTAATAAATAATACACATTGGGGAAACAAGAGACTTACCAGCATGCTGCAAAGGATGGTGTTTTGGAGAGAAGCTTGAAATGGAATGCATTTGAAGCATGGTTAATTTCCTCTCTCTCCTAAATTGTGTTGTGTGCGATGGGATTTGACAAAAAAGATTAAATCAAACACTCAATAAATAGTCGTCCGGATCTATGGCCACTACCAATAAAAAATAAATAAATAAATAAATCTTAATAAGACTAAGAAAGGAAACTAAGACTTGATGACTTATATAATTAAAATGGAAAAAAAGTTGATACAAATTTGCACATGGCTGAAAATTAAACGGCTTGTCATTATCATTAATGGTATTGTATCTTTCATTAATGATGTTGTAATATTAACAAATTAACGTTGGATAATAAAATCAACTGTACCATACGAATGACAAGTTCAGAACCTGCCATGCCAGCCGTTCCACGCCACCACCCAGACACCGATCGGAGCTATCATTTATCTTAAATCTGTCTTTTTTTTCGAGAAATTATGACTAATTAAATCAAAATGGTCAAACATTATCTAACATGACACGAATTTAAGTGACCACCTAGACCGTTTTTAACAATGACTGAAGAGGGCAAATGTAATGTTATCTCACAAATAATTTGTTTCACAGCCGTTTGTACACTAAAAGTTTGTATCTATATTACTAGTCTTACGGTATTACTTTTTTTTTTTCTTTTAATATTGGAAACCTCATCGTGAAACCACCCGACACGAATTTAAGCGAAATAGGTAAAATATCCGGTTGTCCCAGATTTTTATAAAAAAATAACTCGAGCCTAAGACCTGACAACCAAATATTAAGTTTTTTGCTATCAAACCACGCCCCTTATGAACTACTGCATTACTTTCCTCATGATGAATTTCATCACATCATTTAGTTTATAAATAAAATGATTACAACATTAATCTTATTTTAAATATCTTGAGAATTTATCGTCTAAATAAATTTTGTTAAAAATAATAATACTCATATATAAGTTATGATACAAAGTTTTGTATCCTAACGATTTATGGCGTGTCATATAATAATATTTGATAATAATATAATATTTTCCACGTTAATAATAAGATAGTAAAAAAGTAAAGTCAAAATGTTTGAATGAATGTATTTATTTTAATTTTCAAATGTGAAAATAAAAAAACAGCGGAAGTGACCAAAACCTCCCCTCTTATTCGTCAAAATTAATCATTTCTATTTATATTTCAAAATCCACCATAACCATCAAAATTGAAGATTATAAATAAAGCTATAAAGACTTTGTAAATGGCTCAGGATTGGAAAAACAATTCATATTTGTTGATTTTTAAGTAATCATCCTC